>JAFEMH010007409.1:0-7500 GCA_022495995.1 Adenophora triphylla var. japonica
CACTCCATCTTTACATCAATCCCATCATAAAAATTCCACAATCCTTGTCCATTTAGAACTCAATGAGTCTTAGTCCCGAAATCTTCGACAATCACTTGAGATGAACATAAAAATGTCCCTACGAATCATCATCGTCTCAAGATGTAGGATCGATGGCAAAGATTCATTCTTTTCTAAAGAGTCTCATTCTTAGACTTAAAGACGAGCCCCTTTTGATCACATGTGACTAAAATCCCCAAGGAAAGTTAGGTTAAGACACCAAGACTCCTATGCCTATGATGGTTGATTAATCTAACGGGAGGGTAGAAAAGTCCGGTAATGATGATCATAAGTCCAAAGTGAGCACGGGATCAAAATCCTGAAAACACCAAAGTCCAAGGTATCCCGAGCTAAAACCTTCTTAAAATGGTTTTTACGTCCGGATGATAAACTTGGCACATACTTTTCTCTTTTCAAATCATGCATGCACACAAGCACACAAACAAGCACAAATTTTGGACCTAGGAAGACTTGCTTTTTGCAAGGCTCTTTAGGTGAACGCCAATCGTTCTTCCCAAGGAGTAACATAACCTCCGAACCCTTATCCTTTTTTTCAAAGTTTTGAGGAAATCAAAATGGCATGGCGACTCCGTTTTTCATGAAACCGGTGTCTTCAAACTGAGGTGAACGGCGACCCCTCTTTTTCGTAAAAGGAAAAGAGGAAAAATCCCGGGGCGACATTCACAGTTTGGCGACTCTGCTGGGGACATGTAAATGTTTTCCAAACTTCTTTTCCCATAAGAAGCGTTGGAAAACATTTACGAGGGTTAGCCTTCCGTCTCGGGTCCGATCTTCGTGCTTGTGCAATTTTCTTTTTTGCATGCATCTTCGGTGTTATTTTTGGCTTGTGCATACTCTGAATAATGAATAGGTGCCATTCTGAAGCTGAAAGTTGCCAAAAATTCCTGGAAAAACAGTCTGGAAAGGAAGCAAATTGGAACTTGGAAAGCTGTTGAATCCAGTCAGACTGCCTGATCTGCCTTGATCTGAATCGGACGGCTTCATTCGTAGTTCCACTAGGACACTTTTATATGAGGTTAATCTGGATACCGTGGCGATTTGGGGCTATTCAGTTCTGAATCTTGCCTGGTTCCAGAAAATTTACGTGCTTATGTGATGCATTTTCCCCGTCTCCAAAACATTCTTTTAAAACACATGATGAAAATCTCTATTTTAACTCAAAAAAGAATTTTTAGGAGACCGCACACTACGCGCACCATATATATCCTGTACACTTTTGCACGCATGTCCTTTAAACCTGGGATGGTTGTTCAGCTGCAGTCACGGACAGTGTTACGATGCTCCCGGACGCGCATGGAATCATCCCAAACTCCACATGGCAGCCAGTGTCGACCAATGCACTAGTCCGTGTCACACTTTTAAAAATCGTGACTTTTGGTTGGTTTTTGGTCTTGACCGTGTCATATAGCCTCGTCGTATACCCCCATAAAAGTCAAACCTGAGCCCATGCTAAAAGTCAAGATTCCTCGCGCAAGCGAAGCCATGCCGAAATTTCGTTAGTCAAAATTGGCAAAATCTTGACCCCGACATTGACTTTGACTTTGACTTAGACGGGGTATGTAAAAGTCAAACCCGAGCCCATTCTAGAGTCAAGATTCCTCGCGCAAGCGAAGCCATGCCAAAATTTTGTTAGGCAAAATTGGCAAAATCTTGACCCCGGTATTGGCTTTGACTTGCACAAAGTATGCAACAACGCTCAATGTGACACCCTGTCATTCGACTTTTAACGTCCGACCTATGCCTATTATCTTCCTTGTACAATGCCGAAATCAACGTCTATCGCGCAAGCGAAGCTCTGTCGAAATTTCCTTGAGTCTAAAAGACTTGACTTTCACGGCATTGACATTGACTATAATCCGCATCGCTCGTGCGTTAAAATTCCTATGATCCACTAGACCCTAGGACCATTCTTCTCTCTCGGTCGGTGGGATCCGCTTGACCTATAGGACCCTCACTCGGGGCTGTCCACCCTGGGATGTCGAAATACAGGTGCAAAACGAGGGGCTTATAGACGTAGTGATGGAGCCCACTGATCCAGGATCTAGAGTAGTTGCGAAAAAAAGGGCAACCTTTTCCAACCAAATAGGGCTAATTAAAAGACACAGTTTTAAGTAAACTTGAACAATTAATGGAATCACAATTGCATGGTACCATTTCTGGAATCTTTAATCGCGACCTTCACGGTCCGATCTCCGATCTTCGATCTCGAACTTTCACGGTCAAATCTCTAATCGCGACCTTCACGGTCCGATCTCCGATCTTCGATCTCGACCTTTCACCGTCAAATCTCTAATCGCGACCTTCACGGTCCGATCTCCGATCTTCGATCTCGACCTTTCACGGTTAAATCTCTAATCGCGACCTTCACAGTCCGATCTCCGACCTTCGATCTCGACCTTTCACCCGTTAGTTTCACCGGCCTACTACTGTGGTTCCCTCTACTGGTAAAAGTCTTGTTGCGAGTTCCAGTAACTCGAGTGTTCCCGTTGACCCCCATGTGGAAATATTGATGGAGCAAGTGAAACGAATGCAAGAAAATCTTGATCTCATGATGAGTATCGGTACTCCCTCGACCCAAGATGTCGAACCAGGCAAAGAAGTGATTCTCACGGCAAAGTTCGACGCCCAAGTGAGAGAGCCCGATAGGACAACTTTCCGAAACTCGCATGGTCAATACCAGGTTCTAAGCTCGAGAAAGGCCCGAAGACACAACCAAATTTCAAACATAACCCAATACTACCGGCACCAAGCAGCAAGAATCGCACCCAACTCAAAGATCGATTCCTCAAACATAACCCAATGCCACAACCTCTTTTAGACAGATCCAACAATGGAACCAACTGAACAATGGAAATTCGAGTCTTGGGAACAATAGTGCCTCCCCAGAACACCGCTCCCTTCATTATGACAATGAGGGGATGCCTTTGAGCGAGATACTGGAAGAACTAGTGAAAGAAAAGCTGATAAAGCCACTGGAGAATTGGAAGCCCAAGAACCCTAAAATTCGGTTGGATGAGTCTAAGCATTTTCGTTTCCACCAATACCACGAACACGACACTAATGATTGCCACTATTTGAGGCATGAGATTTGGAAGCTGATAGAAGATGGGACGCTTGAATGCCCACGTACATCTAACAATATTTCCCCAAACAATGCCAACATGAATGTCATGGAATGGGAAACAGGGCCTGTCAACTCAGATTTAACTCCTTTGCCAAAGGAACACATCTGTTATAACAAGTGTTTGACTTTGAAGAAAGAAGTCCAAGGGTTGATCGACGAAGGAAAGCTCAAGTGCCCTGGCAGTCCAACCAGTGAAGAGTAGCTATGCTAGGGGCTACCTATCCTTAAACCAAATTAAAAGATGAAACAGTCTCTCAGTCAACCTTTGTAGGTTCTAGTACTTTCCTCTTTCAATCAAGTCCTCCTCGGACATTGTAGTTAATCTTAAATCTTCTATAAAAGAGTCTTTTTTCTTTTCTTGCTAGACTTAAAACATTATTTGCACACCTACATTACATTTAATGAAATGGTTTTATTTTATATGATCAATTGCATTGCTCAACAAATAATCTCTCGAAATAATATACGTTCTGATTAATCAGTGTGAGAAAGTCAACTAATGCTCCCCCCATAAACTTTCCTTACCTCACCAAAGGCCTCCATCAAGCCATACACTTCCCAAATCATGTCCTCACCATCACCTTGACCAAGTCAACGACAGCGGCAACATCAAGGAACAACAAAAGGTCACTCAGCATCGAAAGACTGACCCCATATCGACAACCATCTAGGAGCTTACCTTTGCCCTCATGTGCTTCAAAAAAAAACCCAAGCAAGAGCTTCAAAAAAAATGAGGCCAAGGACCCAGCATTGCCAATAAAAAGCTTGACGGACACGCAAAATCAAAGCTCAAAAAAGGGAAATTGTCGGCAAAATTGGAGCGGTTAGAGCAAAGGAGAAGCATTTCTTAAGCCCTTAGGCTATATGAAAATTCTTTCTCCCCCAATGAAAGACAAAAATCAGGAAGCAATTGAAGCAGCCATCCAAAACGACTTGTCAAGGAATCATCTCAAGGCCCGTGCCTCATCATCCAACCTTCTCATCCGAGCCTTTTCACTAAAGGAACCACAAATCCCCTTTCCCAAAGACAAACACAGTTCAAGCCTGAACTACGGAGACCTGAGCTCCTCGCAATGAGGGGAACGTAGGCAACCAGAAATTGTCCAGTCATAAACACATTCAAATCCCATAAACCCGGTCTCTGACCTCCTCTATACACAGACCTTTCTTTCACACATAGCCAACTTTGCTCCGTGACACTGGTTGACTTTCTCCTCATGATTAATCAAAATGTTTATTCATATCGAGATTAGTGGTTGAATAACCCGAACATTAATAAAGGGTTTTAAGCAATCTTATGATCATTGTAAATAAAACAAGTTTTCAGATGTCTTGACAAGTCTTCTTTTTCTACATCTTAGGAAAGATAGTGCTAAACACTGATTTTCTGCCAGCAGGGGCTTCCATACACTTTTACAAACCTTTCTACGCTTATACTCTCTCAAAAGAGTCAAACCCAAAGCGAGTTCTTGTGCCTACGTCGAATGAGGCCATCAAAATAACACAAAATCGGGATCTATTCCCACCTTTCGAAAAATATGCCCCTGCATGTATAAATTTCTAAATTTCTTTTCTTTCATATCTTCTTGCGGTTGACTGATTGACTAAAGAAAATAAGAAAGTAAGTATGAAATGATAGGTTTTCCCTCTTTTGCTACAATTTGCATTAGGACTGCATTGAAACTCTTCAAGGTTGGGGCTTCATCAAGCCATTTCTTTAGATTGGGGCTTCTCTAGTCATTTTTGGGTCCGCATCGGGTTCCTCACTATGTCACAAGATGGATTCAGTCTTGGTCAGATCAACCTCAGGATCACTTTTGCAGTACCAATCAGATTGGGACTTTTGCTAGGTCATAAGATTGGAGCTTCACCAAGTCACTTCTTCGAAATCTATACTTCGCCTACTTTGTTCATCAAACCGAGGCTTTTCCAAACGAAGAGAAGTTTTGTTTGTTGAAAACCTACCACGAGCAAATTCTTTGGTGTCAGGATCGGGGCTTAATCATGACCTTAAGTCCAACATTGGAAGTCGAGTCTACAAGACCCCTTTTGCACCAACCAGAATGAGAATCTTTTTTGGAATCCATGATGGGTTTCACACTTCGTAACGTAATGCTTCAACGGATTGGGGCTGCGTTAAGTGCATTTTGGGATCTGTCATGGTCAACCAACCAGTTTGGTTTTATGAGCAATACATTCAGGCATTCCCCATGATGCTTTATCAATTCGGGGGCTTCCAAGTCGCTTGAAGAAAGTGTCGTTCATAGATACCTTGAGGTCGCTTCAAACATGACTCTCTCTTTGGATGACCAGTCAGTTTGGTGTTTCGCCGTTATCTTGGATCAGACCATCAGTCGGAGCTCTACCAAGTCATCTCTTCAAGCCGGGGCTTTGCCAATGAAAGGATCTTTTCTCGCTTTAATAGAACCTAGGGATTTTCAGAGTTTTTCCCTCAAACCGGGGCTTTGATAAGTCACATCCATCCTCAGAAGAGAGGTTTAGTCACTTTGACAATTGCTTAAGTCTTTGGTTCTAAAAGCATGTCAGCATCAGCTTCAAGTGCCAGAGTTTGAGAAAAGAACTTTAATCAAGACCCGAGGTTTAAATTTGATCTCAGCCGAAGAAGGAATTCTGGTCTGCATGATACCTTTTGGCAACATTAACAATATCTCAGCAACAACATCAGTTCAATCCGCACCCAAGGGATACGACTCCACCTGCTCGAAACCTGTCTCAAACAGTTCCCAAACACATACATCCAAACACATCCCCAACACATTCTTACATATATCAATTCCCTCTCACATTTCCTTCCCGCAAAAGAGTCAGCTCGTGGCTCATGTAACATACACAAAGAGAAATAACCTTAATTGATTACCAAATCAAAATAGGAAATACTTTTGCCCAAAATTAGGTTCATGCATGCCCCAAAAGCAAAATAGATAAAACAAAAAAAAATCATCATTCTAAGTGATTTCACGAATTGTTTGTCACTCCTTAGCTTTGCTAGCATATTCATGGTCATACCATCTCATGCCCCCATGCATCGTCACAAATGTCATACATATCTTTGTTTGTCTCTTCACTAATGAATGCAGGATTTCAAAGGCGAAATACTATTTTCCATCGCTATTGAGACCTATCTTCAACAAGGAAGATATTCACCAAAGCCTAAAGTCAGTGGTTTCAACAAAATTATGTGACCGACTCGCAAGACCTCTGTCTTTCGGTGCCTCAAGTCCGTATCGTCTCGACTTAAGATGGCTCAAGTCCTTATCATTTTGGCCTACGACAATTTGTTGATAAATCAAATTCAAGAAATAAAATCCTCCCCTTCGGTGAGAGATCATTCCAGACAAAACATATGAAGACAGCCTCTAGTGTCTGTAATTTGGTCAGAGATGCCAAGTTCTCAAATGGTAAGAGATGCCAAGTTCTCAGTCATCCTCAATAAATGAGCGGACCTCAAATGTTCCAACAAATTGGTCAGAGACACCAAGTTCTCGAATGCAAATTGGTCAGAGACACCAAGTTCTCAAATGCAAATTGGTCAGAGACACCAAGTTCTCAAATGAAAAGCG
This sequence comes from Adenophora triphylla var. japonica, assembly GCA_022495995.1. Classification (NCBI taxonomy): domain Eukaryota; kingdom Viridiplantae; phylum Streptophyta; class Magnoliopsida; order Asterales; family Campanulaceae; genus Adenophora; species Adenophora triphylla. The sequence goes on from JAFEMH010007409.1 coordinate 6,766, forward strand.
TTCAGAGACACCAAGTCCTCAAATACAACTCGGTCAGATGCACTTCAGCCCCCAAATGTTTCAACAACCCGTTCAGAGGAACCAAGTTCTCAAATGATGCATCAAACTCTCAACACTATCAACTTCCACACAGCCCTCGCGACTTGCTCTCCTACAGGTAAGCACGTCAAAGGTACGTTAGTCCCTCAACATATCTCAGAAATATGCATACATTCACAAATGTTGCACAAATTGCAAAGTAAAGCAGTCACAAACACTTTTTCTAACATCATTTACATAGAACACATGTTTTCATCATATGGAACATATAACCGAGCACATGATCTCCCAAAGCAAGAATAAGCACAAAACATCTTAGTTTTCCCCAAAATCTTTTCATACAAGCTTAATCTTTCAAATGGGCATGCATGAATCATTTTCATTGTCCAAAGTATCATTCTCGCATCTATAGTCAGAAATTAATCAAGTTTTAACACATGCAAGAATTCCGTACCACTTTTGGCATTATTTTACCTACTTTATTTTCAAAAAAAAAATGAGTCATACTCATATTCCTTCAAGCAAGTTGCACATGCATGATTACCCATAACTTTAGCTACCTCTATCTCCTCGATAGCGACGTAAGCTTTAGTTTCCCAACTTTAGCTACCTCTATCTCCTCGATAGCGACGTAAGCCTTAGTTTTCCAACTTTAGCTACCTCTATCTCCTCGATAGCGACGTAAGCTTTAGTTTT
>JAFEMH010007409.1:10000-35000 GCA_022495995.1 Adenophora triphylla var. japonica
ATAAAACATGGGTAACCAAACTGCAATTTGCCCACTTTAGATACCTCTATCTCCTAGATAGCGACATAAGCTTTAATTTTTCCAACTTTAGCTACCTCTATCTCCCTCGAGCAATACTGTGTAGCCTTTAGGGCCCCAACTTTAGCTTACCTCTATCTCCTCGATAGCGACGTAGCAGTCTTTAGTTTTCCAACTTTAGCTACCTCTATCTCCTCGATAGTTTACATACATGTTCTTTAGTTTTTTCAACTTTAGCTACCTCTATCTCCTCGATAGCAATGTAAGCTTTAGTTTCCCAACTTTAGCTACCTCTATCTCCTCGATAGCGACGTAAGCTTTAGTTTTTCTAATTTTAGGTACCTCTATCTCCTCGATATCGACGTAAGCTTTAGTTTTCCAACTTTAGCTACCTCTATAACCTCGATAATGACGTGTGCCTTAGCTTTGCCAACTTTGGGCCTACCTTTATCTCCTCGATAGCGACGTAGTTTTTGGCTTCCCAACTTTAGCTACCTCTATCTCCTCGATAGCGATGTAAGCTTTAGTTTTCCAACTTTAGCTACCTCTATCTCCTCGATAGCGACGTAAGCTTTAGTTTTTCCAACTTTAGCTACCTCTATCTCCTCGAGAATGACGTGTGCTTTAGTTTCCCAACTTTAGCTACCTCTATCTCCTCGATAGCGATGTAGTTCTTTGGGCTTCCCAACTTTGGCTACCTCTTCTCCTCGATAGCAACGTAAGCTTTAGTTTTCCAACTTTAGCTACCTCTATCTCCTCGATAGCGACATAAGCTTTAGTTTTACCAACTTTAGCTACCTCTATCTCCTCGATAGCGACGTAAGCTTTAGTTTCCCAACTTTAGCTACCTCTATCTCCTCGATAGCGATGTAAGCTTTAGTTTTTACAACTTTAGCTACCTCTATCTCCTCGATAGCGACGTAAGCTTTAGTTTTCCAACTTTAGCTACCTCTATCTCCTCGATAGCGACATAATCTTTAGTTTTTCCAACTTTAGCTACCTCTATCTCCTCGATAGCGACGTAAGCTTTAGTTTTTCCACCTTTAGCTACCTCTATCTCCTCGATAGCGATGTAAGCTTTAGTTTTCCAACTTTAGCTACCTCTATCTCCTCGATAGCGACATAAGCTTTAGTTTTTCCAACTTTAGCTACCTCTATCTCCTCGATAGCGACGTAAGCTTTAGTTTCCCAACTTTAGCTACCTCTATCCTCGATAACGACGTAAGCTTTAGTTTTTCCAACTTTAGCTATCTCTATCTCCTCGATAGCGATGTAAGCTTTAGTTTTCCAACTTTAGCTACCTCGCGACGTAATCTTTAGTTTTTCCAACTTTAGCTACCTCTATCTCCTCGATAGCGATGTAAGCTTTAGTTTTTCCAACTTTAGCTACCTTTATCTCCTCGATAGCGATGTAAGATTTAGTTTCCCAACTTTAGCTACCTCTATCTCCTCGATAGCGATGTAAGTTTTAGTTTTCCAACTTTCGCTACTTCTATCTCCTCGATAGCGACGTAAGCTTTAGTTTTCCAACTTTAGCTACCTCTATATCCTCGATAGCGATGTAAGCTTTTGTTTTTCAACTTTAGCTACCTCTATCTCCTCGATAGCGACGTAAGCTTTAGTTTTCCAACTTTAGCTACCTCTATCTCTTCGATAGCGATGTAAGCTTTAGTTTTCCAACTTTAGCTACCTCTATCTCCTCGATAGCGACGTAAGCTTTAATTTTCCAACTTTAGCTACCTCTATCTCCTCGATAGCGACGTAAGCTTTAGTTTTCTAACTTTAGCTACCTCTATCTCCTCGATAGCGATGTAAGCTTTAGTTTTCCAACTTTAGCTACCTCTATCTCCTCGATAGCGACGTAAGCTTTAGTTTTTCCAACTTTAGCTACCTCTATCTCCTCGATAGCGACGTAAGCTTTAGTTTCCCAACTTTAGCTACCCTATCTCCTCGATAGCGATGTAAGCTTTAGTTTTTCCAATTTCAGCTACCTCTATCTCCTCGATAGTGACGTACGCTTTAGTTTTCCAACTTTTGCTACCTCTATCTCCTCGATAGCGACGTAAGCTTTAGTTTCTTAAGGTGACTCCTCCATTAGTCGTCAAAATTCCGAGGATCCTAGACATGTTCCTAACTGTCTAGCGATGATCCCGAACTACGATCGTGGCTTGATTCCTTCGGGATACATAGGTAGCCTTTCCAAAGGTCCAGCCATCCAACCACATCGGTCACTTTCTTCATTTGCCATATCCCCAACAGGACCAGCCATTTGACCTCTTTGGTCACCTCATTTCCATCTTCATAGCAAGGGACCAGTTTCTCTTCACCATTCCCCATCGGAACCTGAACTACGATCATGGTTTGATTCCCCCGGGATACATAGGTAGCCTACTTTAGGTTCAGCCAATCCGTCACATATGACATCCTTTCCCTAGTGGATCCAGAACGATTTGGCTTGATTCCTCTTCAGGATACGTAGGTAGCCTTCCAAAGGTTCAGCCACTCGACCTTCTTGGTCACCCAATCCCAATCCATCTCGGCAGTTCGCCAGATTGGATTCTCACTTTTATCGACAACCCCACTTGCTTCGCAAGTACCATTGCCGAGGGGCTTCTGTAAGTACCCAAATCTGGCTCATGCCTTCCAGTTAAAGTTTCCTAGCAGTTCCCTAGACTTTCATAAAGTTTAGGGGTAATTTGGGAACTTTTCAATACTTTCCAAGCAAGGAAGGACCTGTTAGGAATTAGAATTCTAAACAGGACCTCGCTGGAAAGAAGCTTCCAAGCTGCCACCTTGAATGAATCTAGAAACATGTTGACGCGACGGAAGAAGACGCCGGACGGCTTCATTAGGCGAGATTTTGAGAGCACTAATACTATGTCAAAATAGAAACTCGAATTCCAGTGACAAAAAATACACAAAACCCTCCTCTCTCATACACTAATCCTACCTTAATCTATTTCTAAATAGATATTGCCTAGGAAAACTCCCTTAGAAGATAGAGAAAAACCAATATTGGTAATCCCTCCTTCCTTTACCTTTTGATACACTCCTATATACTCTTGTTATATTATTACTTATTATTTACATTTATTATTGTCTTAAAGCTTTGATCTTTATTAATGTAGATCCATATTTCCTATTCCCCTACACAAAGGATTCAATGGAGATCCTCTCCCTAGGATGAACAAGATTCCACAAGTGGCTTGTTCTAGGGATGATCTAACATATGATGATGTGACTCCCCTTTACATTTATGTATAAAAATGCAATCTTTATTTATTTTATGTCATCCCCTTCCCATGGATCTAGCTTTCCAAGGATTGTCCACCTTATGAGGTATTAAAGACATAGGAAAAGCCATAAAGACCATCCCTTTTACATTATGTCTTTAGTTTAATGATACTCATTGTATTGTTCATATTAAAAATGCAATCTTTACATTAATGTTATTTCCCCCTTGTCCCTAAAGATGGATCTTTTTCTCCAAGGATTGTCTAAAAGCCTTCTAAGGCACAAAAGGACATAGGATGAGCATAAACATTCAATCTTTACATCCCATTCCCCTAGTCCCGTGGTTCTTGATGCATTCCAAGGTGAGGATAGGTGTAAAGACTCCATCTTTACATCAATCCCATCATAAAAATGCCACAATCCTTGTCTCTTTAGAACTCAATGAGTCTTAGTCCCAAAATCTCCGACAATCACTTGAGACGAACATAAAAATGTCCCTACGAATCATCATCGTCTCAAGATGTAGGATCATTGGACAAAGATTCATTCTTTTCCAAAGAGTCTCATTCTTGGACTTAAAGACGAGCCCCTTTTGATCACATGTGACTAAAATCCCCAAGGAAAGTTAGTTTAAGACATACCAAGGCTCCTACGCCTAGGATGATTGATTAATCTAACGGGAGGGTAGATAAGTCCCGTAATGATGATCATAAATCCAAAGTGAGCACGGGATCAAAATTTCAAAAACACCAAAGTCCAAGGTATCCCGAGCTAAAACCTTCTTAAAACTATTTTTACGTCCGGATGATAAACTTGGCACATCCTTTTCTCTTTTCAAATCATGCATGTACACAAGCACACAAACAAGCATAAAATTTTGGACCTAAGAAGACTTGCTTTATGCAAGGCTCCTTGGGTGAACGCCAAACATTCTTCCCAAGGAGTAACTTAACATCCGAACCCTTATCCTTTTTTTCAAAGTTTTGAGGAAATCAAAATGGCGTGGCGACTCCGTTTTTCATACAGCCGGTGTCTTCAAACTGAGGTGAACGACGACCCCCCTTTTCGTAAAAGGAAAAGAGGAAAACTCACATGGCCACATTCACAAGAGGTCACTTTTGAAGTAATACTAGCTTAATTCACACACAATCATGTTGTATGCTCTGTAGATTGTATTTCATTTACTTCATACCGAGTAAATTAGACTGAAATTGAAAGATGATAAGTTTATAGCAGCATAAACATGATGATATGTTGCTAGCAGCCTAAACATCAGCATTAGGCGTACTCTTGTTGATCCATTAACTTGAATCTACTGCAGGTTGATTGCCTATGCTGGTTATTTTTTAAAAGTTGTAGTTTATGTTACATTCAACAGAATTTTGGCTTTAAGATTGCTTTCCGAAAGAGAGATAACTATATTTTGCCCCACCTTGAGCCATTTCTGTCCAGATGCAGGGATGCTTGCAGCCAAACTATTGCACCAACTTTATGGTCAAAAGCTGGTTGGTTTCGTTCAACTGATACTTACTAAAAGAATCTGCCCTATGTTTATTAAGATAAATGATGAAAATACCTTAACTTGAGTTTTCTTAATGTATAGAAACCATTTCAAGATGGGGTATCAGATCTTTCTGAAGATGTTAGATCGGTGCTTTCTGCAGCTGATACCTTGGAGCATGACTTGACTCAGCTTTACTCTTTCAAGTGTAAAGAAAATCGTTTGGGTTCCCCACTCATCCACAAATTTGATCACTATCAGGTTAGTGTATCAAGTTGTTATTGCCTGTATTTCTTTCATCTGACTCTGTAGAACAACACAACCTTATTCTCAAATTGATTTGGAATCAACTAATATGGAACATCGCTGCAAAGTTGAGTCACTGCATGCGTTCTGGGTTACTTTGATTTATTGCATGTATGATAGCATTTTCAAAATTTTGTATGGATGTCATTACTCGATGTCATCGAATACATTCTACTGTCGAATGACTACTTCTTTTGTTAGATAGAAGGGATTAAATTCTTCTATATACACATTGTATTGAGATTTTGGACTCAAGTAAAGAATTTCTATGAGACAATAATTGTTATGAAGCTTGAGTACTTTTGTTTTGAACTATGTGAAGATATATTGACTAAGAAGACAGAGTGTCTATGAAGCAATACTTAGTGAATACATACAACGAAAATGAGAAGCATTTAAACCATTTTGTTGAGCGCAGTACATGTTAACTTAATTAGGAAGTTGAACTAGTAACCTTAACTCGCTCTCAAATTAGAATGCTGTATTCCATAATATTCTATTAGTAATTTACTTATTCATGTATATGCTACATCATCAATATTCTGGTAATTTAATTCAAATTTCTAGGGACCATTAAGTTCATGAACCAGTGTAAGAAAGCTTATCTAAAATTTCACCCAACATTCTTAGAAAATATAGAAATATATCCCAACGTCAAAAGTTAGTATCGAGTGACAGTTTATGAGATTACATGGAAACAGAGAGCTAGTGCCTAGTGATTGGGAAAGTTCTGCAATGGCAGAAGCCTACTGCACTTTCCATTGTACCAAAAAAAAAACCCTTCTGTACTAGTGCACTGTACCACCATCCATGAAATAATTGTTTGCTCCAGGTCATTTTAGCATCTTAATTTATCATTCTTATGAAAGCGTGAATAGGTTATCTATATCTTCCCTAAGATGTGTGGGAAATGAGTAACAGTTTTTTTATTAGATTAGTAACAGAAACTATGATTTTTGTGGAACTGTTCTAATGGTCTGGCCTTGTGGTATCCAGCTGAAGACTATCCAGAAGCTTCAACTTCTCAACCTACTAGTAGTGAATCAGTTAATGAGCTATTTGTGAATACTTTTCACATCATCAGAGATTCTACTGCTGATGCTATCATAAATCCCATTTGTTAAATTTGCTAGTATATTGTCCTGAGTTGTGTTCCACGATCATTTGTATCATTCTTCTTATAAAAAAACAACTAATTTTATATCATTCAATGACCATTGTCAGATGCTTACAACGTTAGAAGGTATTTAGTATTTTGGTTGTTAAGTGATGACGTGAATGTTGTGAGGACTATCATTTAACTATACATTGCCCTTATTACATATCCAGCTGCGCGAAACGCGTTTTGGTGTGATAAGAAACTATATGAGGTACCTGAGACAGAGCGCACATCTGAGTTGATAGATGAAGTTTTTACTCAAGTTATGGGACCTGATGGTCATGGTCGTGTTTGGACATTTGGTCTAGGCCCAACTCCAACTACATTTGGTTCAAGTTCATCTTCTTCTTGTGCCTCTTCTGATATAGGATAGAAAGACTTGTTGATGCTAAGGTAGATGCTAAACTGAAAGAATCAGAGCGCATCCGCAAAGAGGAAATTGCAGCTGAAATTGCAGCTGGAGTTGCAGCCGAGGAAAAACGTCAATTACACGCACATGGGATCATTCCATATTCAGATACTCTGTATGGATCTCCTCGTATCCCATCAAGCATTGGTCAAGTAAGTCATATTACTTAGAATTGAGTATTCTATTTAGTCTTATAGTTATTTCAAATCTAGTATTTTAAATTCAATAGCCCTATTGTAGTGATAATATTAAGAATTGTTCAATTTGTGTATTAACCGACTACAATATAATTGAGTACTCTATTTATTCTTGTATTTATTTCATAAGGTTACTCCATCTTATGACTAATCCACATCATTTTCTTGTTCACAGATTCCTACAACATTGGGTGATGATGGATCAGATGAGATTTGTAGCTAGATGACTTTTTTTGTAAGTAAATTTTTTTAAATCATACTCAAGTTTTTTTTAGTTAATTTCTTTGTTAGTTTTTTTTCAAACTTATAATATGTCATGTCATCGATTAGTAATTATTATCAATTTGCTTTAAATCTAAAATATGAAGTAATCGTGATTTTGTTTATGTTTTCAATTGTCAACTATATTCATTCACTTATGAAGATTTGCTTTTCTGTATACGTATGACAGGATTGGAGCCTTGATGATGTCTTTTTGATCTTCAACTTCAACATCAACTTCAACTTCTAAACTTCGATGTTTTAGACTAGATTATGGCCATGATTACACTTTTGTACATGTTTAATTTCAGACAAATGATTAATAGTAGCAAATGCTTTATATAAATAGTTGTTAGATTTGACTTACTAGAATGAATTATTTAGGTTTTTTGTTTAAGAACTTATATCACCATTTTTGGATTTTTATGAAAATTTATGCATTACAGTTAAAATGGTCATTTAAATCTTTTATTTCTACTAAATGTAGTACAATGAATATATAGTACACTAGGTTTTATAATTAAAAAAAGGATATATATTACAGTTTTGAATTGTGTTACAAATATGAAAAACACACAATTTGGTATCATTTGCCACGTTAATTACCAATACAAATAATGATTTATATGTAGTCTTCTAAAAGACCCCGCCTAAGGGTGCCTAGGCTCCGCCTAGGCGCTAGGCCCCTCTCCAACGCCTAGTTCTAAGCCCCGCCTAGGTCCTGACTAATCCCGACTAGTCCCCGCCTAGGCACTAGGACCGACTCCGCCGCCTAACATCCGCCTAGCGCTTTTTAGAACCTTGTTTATATGTCGCACATAACTTTTGTGATGGTTTCAAATTGTCACAAGTATTAAAAATTGCACCGTTTTTAAATGTCACAACAACCATGACAAATAAAAAATAACATATATCACACTTATTGTGTTACGGTTTTTAACCGTGACCATAACCGTAGAAAATACTATTTTTCACGGTTTAGAAAACGTAGAACAGTATAAGCGACGCTCACAAAAGTATCGGACGTAAAAACGTGACAAAACTGTGGTAAATAATATTAGCCACGGTTTTATCTCTATTTACCACGGTTCAACTACCGTGGCTAAAAACCCGTATTCTTGTAGTGGTAGAAAGACTCATCATGCGAGGCATTTCGGGTGATCTCCAGATACTCTTCCCGAAACGTAACCTGACCTCCAAACCTAACAATCTCTGTTCAAACAGCCTTTTCCTAAGTTTTGACTCCCAATCAAAATGACCTCCTTTTCAAACAGCCTTTTCCTAAGTTTTGGCTCCCAATCAAAATGACCTCCTTTTCAAACAACCTTTTCCTAAGTTTTGGCTCCCAATCAAAACGACCTCCTTTTCAAACTAGTCTTTTTCAAAGTTTAGGCTCATAATACAAAATGGTGTGGTGACTCTCTGTTCAGTGAAGTAAAAAACCGCTTCCCGCATCCGCGCGATCCGGGTAATTTCAGAACCCAAGGAATGTTTTAGTTCTATTTGATATGAGAACATAGCATGTTTTGAGTTTGGGGGTAGATATCTCTCCGAGTTTGTGGGTTTATAGGAGAGTGTATATAGTGTCACCCTCCAAAAAAATAGAAAAATTTAAATTTTTTTTGTTCTTTTCATATTTTGGGTTGTTGGCAAGTGTCCATGATTATTTGAGAGTGCTTTAATTTTAAAAATCTTGAGTGTTATTGTCAATATGGGGTTATAATTGCATTGATACATGTAAAGTATGATTACTCCACCTTTCATTTTCATATTATTTTTCTTGATCATTGTTACCAACTTAGGTGACCTTTATAGGATCACTTTGGCATTCTCAGGGTCCCTAAAACATGTTTGTATGACTGTCAACAACACATAAATTAGGCTATTCGGGAAGTGATATTTGGCTATTTTCTTTGAACCCAATTTGTGAGCCTTTAACTTTCTTGTTACTTTAAAAAAAAATTGCTAGAACCCCTTTTTGAGCTTTAAAAAGAATGGAATCTCTCACAAAGTGAGAGGTTATCTTAGACCACCATTCGCCTTCATTTGTATCCCCATTATCCTACCCTTTTAACTTATACACTATTTTCTCACATTTTCAAGAAAGTGAAACTAGAGAATGTTTGGGTGGTGTTTGGAGAAAGTATGTGTAAAGAGTCACCTATTTTGCTAGGACGCCCCTTTATAGCCACTACTAATACTATAATAAAAGTGGGGAGTGGAAAATTGTCTATGTAACGACCCGAGCCCGTAGCCCGACCCGCTACGTTGGCACACTGGCCCACTAATCACCTCCTCAATTGGGTCAACTACAGCCCATCACAGGCCTCCAAAAGTCCAATGGGTGATTTGATGCTTAGTAATAGTGTATGGGCCTTCTATATATCACACTAAATTCCCACATATTTTCGATGTGGGATGGGGGATATCACAATCTCTCCCACTCAAACCCTTGTCTTCCCTGGCAAGTTCAATCAATACCCAGATCGAACCCCCGGGCTAGCTCGCAAGCCTTAAGGACGAGGTTCTGCTCTGATACCATTTGTAACGACCCGAGCCCGTAGCCCGCTACGTTGGCACCACACATTTGCCCACTAAGCACCTCCTCAATTGGGTCAACCACAGCCCATCACAGGCCTCCAAAAATCCAATGGATAATTTGATGCTTAGTAGTAGTGTATGGGCCTTCTATATCACACTAAATTCCCACATATTTTCGATGTGGGATGGGGGATATCACAGTCTATGTCGGTGGTGGATGAGAGAGTTGAGATATTGAAAAACCCCATGGACGATGAGGGGGATTCTTGTAATTTTGTAGATGAGATAGAGGCATGTGTAAGAGAAGTTATGGGAGGAGAGTGATTGTGCACAATTAGATAGTATGCAAAGTGACGGTAAGAATTATAGGGATAATGCAGACGTTTATGCTATGGCTAGTAATAATAAGGCCGATAAACACTCGTAGAGTGACGACCCATATCACCCCCTAGACGGCTCTCATAAGTAGCTGATGTCACCATTAAAATCAATATTCTCTCTAAAATCTAAATCAGTTGATTCATTTTCTCAAATGGAATAGTGTTATTTTATTGATATATCTTATACTTTCTTTTATAACATTTTTTATCAAGATAACATCTCTTATGATTGTGTTGAGGATGAGGTTGTTGAAGCTTGTGCAGTCAAAGCACCGAGTTTCGGGGAAAGGCTCCCAATAAGAAAAGGAAGAAAAGGCTAAGAAAAAAGCCTAGAACATTCCTTGGGTACCACAAGAATTAATAAAGAATAAAACATACACTTGGAAAGTGGTGGGCATTTGTGCCCGTGAAAGCATGAGGTGGGCCAAGGTCGAGCTAACGACTCTAAACAAATGTGTTTATTGGGAGGCAACCCAACTAGGTATGTTTTATTTGTTTTATTTTATTTATTTTGTTGTGTCATGTCATCCTTCGTACCTAAATCATGTATTAGTTCTCTTTGATATGAGGGCATGCCATAATTTGAGTTTGGGGGTAGATATCTCTACGAGTTTGTTGTTTTATAGGGAAGTGTATATAGTGTCACCCTAAAAAAAATAGAAAAAATTAAAAATTTGTTATTTTCATATGTTGGGATGTTAACTAAAGTATATGATGATTTTGAGATTGCTTTAATTTTAAATCTTAAGTGTTATTATCAATATAGTGATATAATTATACTGAAAAATGTAAAGTATAATTGTTCCACATTTCATTTCCATGATATTTTTCTTGATCATTGTTACCAATTTAGGAGACATGTATAGGGTCACTTTGATATTCTCGCGGTCCCTAAAACATGTTTGCATCACTGTCAATAACACATCAATTATGCTATTCAGGAAGTGATATATGGCTATTTTCTTTGAACTCAATTTGTGAGCCTTTAACTTTCTACTTACTTATAAAATTTTCGATAGAACCCATTTTGAGCTTTAAAAAGAATGGAATCTCTCACAAAGTGGGAGGTTATCTTAGACCACCATTTGACTTCTTTTGGGACCGACATTATCCTACCCTTAAAACATATGCATTATTTTCTCACATTTTCAAAAAAGTGAAACTAAAAAATCAATAGGAGTTTGTGGGTTATACTTGGGAAATTAAGGGTTGAGTAAAAAGTGGTTAAGAAAAGAATGAAAAAGGGTTATGTGATGAACTGAAAAGAGGGGCTTGTGCAAAAAGTTTAATTCTTAGTATTCTTCGTAACCTATATATGTGCAAAGCAAATAAAAGAAAGAAAAGATGAAAAAAAAATCTGAAAAGCCTCGTCATCTCTTATGTTGAAGTGGAAAGTGATCAAAAGAAGGGTTGAACATGGGTTTCATGGGTGAGCGGATAAATAAACTCAAAGTGAGGATATAAGTTGAATACTTTCTATTTTCACTTGCTTGACTTCGTATGTCATTATCTTCATTTGTAACCGTGAACCTAGCATGCGAATTTCGCGATATATTACAAGTCATATTTGATCCATAAAGAGTAGTCATGTTGACAGTTGTGTTTAAACATTAATATGAGTATCCTTGCGCAGAAATTTCATCTTATTATCATTGAATTAGAGTATGACACAAGTGACCCTATAAAATATCTTACTTTGGTGACAATAATCTCTCATTATTCATTTATCTTTCATTATGTGGTGGAGAATTGTAAGTTAGATATATCCATGTAAGTGTAATCCCATATTAATAATAATACTTGTAGACTATGTGTGTTGTAAAAATCTGATACTTGTATGGCTAACAACCTTTTATATGATTTGAACATTCCAAAAACATTTTCCGTTTTAATTTAGATAGTAGTTTTATTTTTTGTTCGTAGTTTTGTTTTACTCGAGGACGAGTATAAGATAATTGGAGATATTTGATGGATGTGTTTCTACCTATCCAAATGATATACGTTTAGACCTATTTTATGCTCGAACCTTGGGTGTTTTGATATTGCTTTGAGTGTTTGTGTAAATATAGGGAAAGGATGGAAAAGGACTGGACTTAAAAAGGAGCCAAGAAGCGGGACGAAGCAAAGTGGACTAGAAAGGAAAAGAAAGGACCAGATGTTGATGGGCATTGGTGTGACCGCACCCCTCCACTGATGCAACTGCACCCTTTGTCTAGTAACTTGGGGCGACTGCGCCATTTTTACAGAAGAAGAGCCCGACCGCACCCCATAAAAGGTGTGACCGCGCTCAAGCCGGATTAGGGCGGATCAGCGTTGGTTCTCCGAATTTCAGAAAGATATGGGAAGATTTGTACTGCACTTAAGGAAACCTTTCAGCCCATAGTATATATACAACACTTGGTTTAGGTTTTTGATTATCTTTTGATCAATTCTAGGTTTTATTGTTTCAATAAGAATTTCAAGGATTCAATTCGAGTTTTTTATGTGTTTTCTTCTTTTCTCTTTTATGGCTATTCGTAGCTAAATTCTTGACTCGTGAATTGGATAAATAACTATTGGATCTTTATACTAAAGCACAATATTTTGGGGGAAACTAGTTTCTCCCTAAATTATAAAAAGTCCTGTTTTTTTAAACTGTTCCTATATTCGTCAAATACTTTCAAGTTGAAAAAAATTGAACTTTTTATAATTTATGAAGAAACTGATTTCTCCCAAAACTTGCTCATACTAAAGTTTTAATTCTTCCTATTCAATTCTAATTCTTGTTCATCCCAATATTCTTAAAGATCATTATTGAGATCAATTGTATGATTGTAATATACTTTATGATCTCTTGAATTACTTTGATATAAATTGTTTCACTAGTGTGGATAGTTTAAATGTCGACCATTGTTGAGATAAATAGATTTACTTGAGTAACTAGTGGAAATCACATGAATCTAGGTTCTATTGTTTTTATGATTTAATTGTATCTCTTGAATGTTTTTATTAATATAGCGAATGGCATAAACAAGAGATAGATATTAGGGTTGCAATTCGCAAACCAGACGTTCCAAACCTAATCTTTCGTGAACGAACACTTGAATAATATTGATATCCTTTATCCTTTTTGAAATAGCATAAAGTGATAGTGGTTATTAATCTCAATTCATGAATTCCTTGTCTTTTTTATTTCTTTTACTTGCTTTAATTCTTACTTTCTTAATATAATAATTGTTCACACACGAGTCTATGAGGATTCGACTATTACAATTCTGCATTTTACTTCTACAGAGCACTAGTACACTTGCTAGTTAATTATTACAAGAGGAGAAATTCTCCATCAGTGTTAAGAGTAGTGTGGGTTAACCATTCCAGATTTATCATGAACTGAGTTTTTCAAAAAAAAAAAAATCAGAATTGTTCAAATCAACAATCATTCTCAGTTGTCAACTATAAGGATTTTTCAGTTGTTAACTCAACTAATAAAGTGACCAACACCGGCTGGTAACCAACTCCGACAACCAACAGCTGATAACTTCTCAGTTGTTCTCAGCTGAACAATTGAGAACTTTCCATTATTTCAGTTGTCAACTAAACTGAGAAGACAACCAACTCCGACTCTCGACTAACTAAAAACTTCTCCGTGTTCATTGAAACACTAAGAACTTTTTGATTGTTGTCAATGAACGAATGAGAACTTCACAAATTTGTAATATGCATTATTTAACAACAAATAAGAATGTATTACTTAAACACTGAAACAGAGAACTTATCAGTTTATTTTGTAAAATTACATACAATGGAATCATAGTCTTTAACATCCCATATACAAAATTATACATTTTTATTCCAAAATGAATCTCGTTTTTATATTTAAGGGACATTCTTAAACGATTAACTTTTAATAATAAAAACTCACATATATTCTTGCTATCTAATTTCAAATTTATACTTTACCAACTATAAAAAATATTTAAAAAAATATAAAGAAAAAGTAAAATTATTTAATAACACATTTTGGGATAAAAAGGGTTATTCATTTTGAGAACAAAGGTATTTACTTTGAAGAAGAGGTAGTAACTTATTTAGAATTAATAAGAAAAAATATATTAAGCAAGTAAAGTAAACCGTTGAAAACTACAAAAATAATACAATCTCATAACATGTACTATTCACAATGAATTAACTGCTTCTTGGTTAGGGCTCGTCTGGTGCACAGTTTTATTAATGGAGATTTTTTAAAACGGAGCTTTTTTTGACCGCTATAATTTTGAGCGGCCAAAATATCCCCAACTTTTTAAAATTCAATTCTCTAAAACTCTTGACTAACACGCTTAATAAAAAAAAGCTGAGTTTTTTTATCTCCGTTTTAACAAAAACGCTCGACAAGACGGGGCCTTAGTCGGTCTCAAAAAATAAGTTTCCTACTTTTTTAACCCAAATACTTCCTCCGTCTCAAAATAATTTTCCTTTGCGCTCAAAATAATTTTCCTTTGTTAGCACAAATATACTTTTAACAATAATTTAAGTTTAATTTATGTAATCGAATAAACATTTAAAATTGTTATTGCTATTATATACTCCCTCCGTCCCGCTGCAAACTGCACACTTTCCTCATTGGACGTCCCATTACAAACTGCACACTTCCTAAAATGGCAAAGAATCTTTACTATTCCCTCCACTCATTCTCTCTCCTACATTATTTTAATACTCACAACACCATTATAATTTACTATTTCCTTCACTCATTCTCTCTCCTATTTTACTTTTACACTCACAACATTTATATCATTATTTTTTTCCTTAATTCCCGCGCAAATAGTAACTGTGCGATTTCTATCGGGACGGAGGGAGTATAATGGTGTATCAATAATAAATTTAAAATTATCGTTAACATTAATATATTTAAATTAACCTAAAAAAAGTAATATTAAAAGTATCTTTGTGTTAGAAAAAAGTAGAAAAAAATATTTTGAAACGGAGAAAGCATGTATCCAAGGCCTAAAATTACAAGAAGACATAAATGAGGTCATCGCCTGATTGGAAAACACCCGAAATAAGAAACTGGAGTCGGCCATTTTGGGCCAATGCCCGTGGTGTTGGAAATTAAATTAACAGCACCACATATTAAACAAGAATTTAATCAACAATAGGAGATTTTATTAATCAAGTCAAGATCGTACCAATTAAGATGTCAATAGCAAAACGACAGCAAGGAAAACGGGATCAGGAAAACAAACAGAAAAAAGAAAACAAACGATTAGAAAACTTATCGTGAGTTGATCGAGTCGCCTTAGGAAGACTGTCCTAAGAGAAAATATTGCCCCCAATTGGTGCAACTCAGGTACAGGCAAATTTCTCCGAGGATAAAACGATCACGGATTACGTACCAAGAAAGATGTGCACACAGGTAGGTAATCGACGGCGATCCTATCTCAGTCGCCTTGAATCTCACAAACAAATCTCTATGAATCGGGAGTAATCAAAATAATGAAGTAAAGCAAGAGAATTGATTTTTCTCTTCAAAACCTCATACCCAACTCGGATGGAGGAAGTATATTATTTATATGTAGGGTAAATTAGGTTTTAGAGTCTTAATACGACCTAAAAACTGCTGCAATTCGGCCCAGGAAAACATCAGCCCGTCACAAGCGCGGCCGCCCTCGAGGTTGCGCGACCGCCCTGAACAACGGGTGATTATTGTCGAGCTCTCTGTACACTAGTGCGGTCGCCCTTGGCCTTAGCGCGGCCGCCCTCGAGTACAGAGCTTCCGACGTGATTTTCCCCTTAGCCAAATTCTGTCCAAACCCACGACGCTCCAAGGTCATAGAGCTATGGACTTTCATACCACATATATCAAATATTCCAACAATCCCCCACAAGTTCATAGAAATATGACGTGTACAGATTGTCCATTGTAATGCTTTCAGTAATGGTACCTTCCGGCTTGAACCACTACCTATGTTATCCAACGCAAACCTCCACAGGATCAGATGAACGGGTGTCTTGAATCTGATGCCTTTGGATGTAGAGGCCTTAACAAACAAGACAAAAGCTATGATAGGCCCTCTATCGAATACTTGACGCTTATAAACCATACGTCCCGATCCTCTGTCATGAGTGCTTTCAAGGAATAACCTGAATTCCTCTAATTGCGGCCAACAATAACACTCACTTAGCTGGGCATCTCAGAAGATGTACTGCTAACATCTTGTCTAAAAGACTTGATCCTATTCAAAGTTCCAAACTTTTACTTTACTAGCAGCAACGAGCACCTCTAGGCTATTCAGGGGATAGACTCAGACATGTAACATGTCAATCTAACTTTAGGTGCTCCGACTCACCCCACAGCTTGTTATTACCACATTGAATCTCCTTTGTGGGATCTCCACTCAGGTAGATTGGGTTGCGTTTGAATCAGACAGGGTTCAGACCCATCCCCAACCTAGATTTTTGAACTAGAGCAAATTCTAGCCCTTTGGTTAAAGGATCGGTTGTGTTATCCTTGGTACCAACATAATCAACTATCACCTTCCGAGACACAAGATCCCTTATAGATTTTAATCTAATTTGGATATGTCTCACTGGTTTTCTGATTGTACTTGACACTTTTCAATTTCTCAATTGTGGCGGTGTTGTCACAATGTACGAAGATTACGAGGCATGGGTTTGCGACCATGGGCAACTCGGACATAAGTCCTCGAAGCCATTCGGCTTCCAATCCGGTAGTGTCAATGGCAACTAGTTCGGCCTCAAATGTAGACCTAGACAACGAGTTTGTTTGGTCGACCTCCGACGGCTTGCTCCGCCTAAGGTGAAAACATACCCCGTACAGCCATAACTCCCGGAGTAATAGGCAATCCAGCTTGCATCACTATATCCTTCAAGAACAGAAGGATATCTTCCGTAATGCAGCCCAAGGGAAATTGTTCCCTTCAAGTACTTGAGAACTCTATCAAGAGCTTCCCAATGTGCTTTGTTTGGACATTGAGTATATCTAGCCAACCTAGTAACCGAGTAGGATATATCCGGTCTAGTACAATTGGCAAGATACATCAAACTTTCAATAATTTTAGAATATCTCAACTGAGCCATCGGTACTCCACTTTCATTCTTAGTAAGTGCAGCTGAAGGATCATATGGAGTCTTAGCTACTTTGCAATTCTTATAACCAAATTTCTCAATTATACTTTCAGTATAATGAGATTGCGATATGGTTATGCCACTAGTTGAACGAGTCAACTTAAGGCCAAGAATCACACTAGCTACTCCCATATCCTTCATCTCAAACTTAGTTTTCAAGAATTCCTTAGTAGTATTAATTATCCTCATATCCGTTCCAAACAACAGGATATCATCGACATACAGACATAAGACAATACTACTACCACCAATATTTTTGCTATAAACACACTTATCAAACTCATTAGTAACGAAGCCAAACGATGAGACAATTTTATCAAATTTCTCATGCCACTGCTTAGGGGCTTGTTTGAGTCCATATAAGGACTTAACAAGTTTACAAACCTTTCTCTCATTGCCAGAGGCCTCAAAACCTTCAGTTTGATCCATATAAATTTCTTCCTCTAGATCTCCATGCAAGAAAGCGGTCTTAACATCCATCTAGGAAGATCATATACAGAGGCCAATGCTATAAGCATTCGGATTGTAGTCATTCTAGCAACAGGCGAATGGGTATCGAAATAGTCTATTCCTTCCATTTGCTTGAATCCCTTAGCCACTAACCTAGCCTTAAACTTGTCAACGATTCCATCCGTTTCAGTTTCCTTTTGAAGACCCACTTACATCCTATCGTGCTACAATCGGGAGGGAGATCGACCAATTCCCATGTCCCATTAGAGACAATAGAATCCATCTCACTCTTAACAGCATCCTTCCACTGCTTGACATCAGAAGTGGCCATCGCAGCTTTGAAGGTTAGAGGATCACCCTCGACATTGTAAGTGATGAAATCACTACCATAGTCCTTGGTGGTCCTTGCCCGTTTGCTCCTTCTTGGTTCAATCTCATCTTCCGAATGAGTTGCACTAGAATCAACCCCCACATTTGTCAGCTCCTCTACTTGAGCAGGAATGGAGTTAGTGGTTGGGTTAGATTCCTTAGAAAGTCCGTCTTTCATAGGAAACACATCCTCAAAAAATGTTGCATCACGTAACTCAACTATAGAGTTCACATCTATGCCAGAAATTTCAGATTTGATGATCAGAAATCTCAATGCATAGCTTGTTTCAGAATAACCTATAAAGATAGCATCAACAGTTTTAGGTCCAAGCTTATTCCTTTTGTGTGCGGTTACAAGTACCTTTGCAAGGCACCCCCACACTTTTAAGTGTTTCAGGCTTGTCTGTCGACCTCTCCAAAGTTCAAATGGACATTCCTTTCTATGTTTAGGAGGGACTCTATTCAGAATATGGCAAGCAGTATTCAAAGCCTCTCCCACATATATTTGGGCAGTCCAGAACTTATGAGCAAGCTGTTAATCATATCAGTAAGGGTTCTATTCTTACGTTCAGCAACACCATTAGATTGAGGGGTGTAGGGAGGAGTCTCTTCATGTACGATTCCGTTTTCTTGGCAATAATACATGAATGGATTAGACTCATATTCACCTCCTCTATCAGATCTTAACCGCTTAAGTTTCTTGCTAGTTTGTGTTTCTGCTTCATTCTTAAATATAATGAATTTATCTAATGCTTCATCCTTAGAATTAAGCAAGAACACATAACAATATCTACTAGCATCATCAATAAAGGTGAGAAAGTATTTCTTTTTGTCTTTGGTCAACAAGCCATTAAATTCACAAATATCAGTATGAACTAAATCTAGAATTTCAGAATTTCTCACAACCGATTTAAACGGACCTTTTGTAGATTTAGCTTCAACACATACATGACACTTAGAATTTTTATCAATAGCATGTTTAGGAATAATATCTAAATTCATCATTCTTTTCACAGAATCATAATTAATATGTCCTAAACGACCATGCCAAACATTTGAAGATTCAATGGAATAAGAAACAGGATAATCAATAGAACTAAACTTATTGTGCGAACAAACATCAGTTTCAACTCTAATTTTAAATAAACCATCCGAGGAATAACCTTTCCCCACAAAACTATCAGAATCCAAAATTATGACCTTATTACATTTAAAAGAAATTTCAAATCCTTCCCTAACTAAACTAGAACCACTAATAATGTTGCGACGAATATTAGGAACGTGATACACTCGATGCAAGGTAAGAATGCGTCCATTAGGAAACTTCAGGTCCACGCGTCCAGTCCCAAGCACCTTTGCAGCACTAGAGTTCCCCATCGTCACTAATCTACCACGTTCAGGCTGGTAAGACACAAATAGCAATTTATCAACACAAACGTGCACATTTGCCCCAGTGTCAACTAGCCACTCGTTGGGTTCATAGACAGTAAAGAGTTCAGGATAAGGAGTTACATACTTTGTAACATTGTAGGTCAGAGCGTCAACTCCAGGTGCGTCAGAGTCAGGATCATCATAATCCTTTGGACCCAACACCATGTTGACAGCAGGATGGTCATCAGCAGAGCCTTGTGGTCCTTTTCCTTTCTTGGACGGGCAGTCCCTAGAAAAGTGTCCACCTTCTCCACAATTCCAGCAATTCAGTTTTGCTTTTGGCTTCTTAAAGTTATTTTTCTTCACTTTAATCTTATCATGGTTTTCTTTATCCTTAGAGTGAGTTTTCACACCTTTTCCTTTAAACTTGCTTTTACCAGTTACCATATTAGCAGCAGCCTCCACAGGTACGCTAGGTTGGTTACCATTATGCACCTCCTGAATCGCAATTGCATTCATCAGCTCATTGAGTGTCAAGCTTCCAGTACGATGCTTGAGGGTCATACCAAATTCCCCCCAAGATCGAGGAAACTTCTCAATAATAGCCATGACAGCGAACTTATCAGGAAGTCCCATGTCAGCATCCTTGAGCGATTGCAAAATGATTTGGAGTTCGTGCACTTGGTCGGTAACCGACTTTCCCTCGCTCATGCGATAATTCAGGAACTTACCCACTTGGTACTTTTCCACACCTGAGTCATCGGTGCTGTACTTTGTGGAAAGCGACTCCTACAGTGACGCAGCAGTGAGAGGAGCAGAGCAATAGACATCAAAGAGTGCATTCGACAAAGCTGACAGAATGCATCCTCGAACAACATCGTCCTGCTCCTTCCACTGTTTAACAGCAGCCACACTAACGGGATAATCGGCTTTTAGAGCGGGACATTTAGATGAGAGCATACCAGACATGCCCTTAATTGACAGCCAGATCTTCATGCGTTCAGACCAACGCTTGAAGTTCTTTCCAGCGAACTTCTCCGGAAGATCTGAGGTGTCAACTAGGGACTTAAATGGAGAACTAGAGGTACCGGCAGACATGATTCAATAAAATATTTTCTCTTAGACTGTTGGAAATTAAATTAACAGCACCACAGATTAAACAAGAATTTAATCAACAATAGGGGATTTTATTAATCAAGTCAAGATCGTACCAATTAAGATGCCAATAGCAAAACGACAGCAAGGAAAACGGGATCAGGAAAACAAACAGAAACAAGAAAACAAACGATTAGAAAACTTATCGTGAGTTGATCGAGTCGCCTTAGGAAGACTGTCTTAAGAGAAAATATTGCCCCCAATTGGTGCAACTCAGGTACAGGCAAATTTCTCCGAGGATAAAACGATCACGGATTACGTACCAAGAAAGATGTGCACACAGGTAGGTAATCGCCGGCGGTCCTATCTCAGTCGCCTTGAATCTCACGAACAAATCTCTATGAACCGGGAGTAATCAAAACAATGAAGTAAAGCAAGAGAATTGATTTTTCTCTTCAAAACCTCATACCCAACTCGGATGGAGGAAGTATATTATTTATATGTAGGGTAAATTAGGTTTTAGAGTCTTAATACGACCTAAAAACTGCTTCAATTCGGCCCAGGAAAACATCAGCCCGTCACAAGCGCGGCTGCCCTCGAGGTTGCGCGACCGCCCTGAACAACGGGTGATTATTGTCGAGCTCTCTGTACACTAGCGCGGTCGCCCTTGGCCTTAGCGTGGCCGCCCTCGAGTACAATGCTTCCGACGTGATTTTCCCCTTAGCCAAATTCTGTCCAAACCCACGACGCTCCAAGGTCATAGAGCTATGGACTTTCATACCACATATATCAAATATTCCAACACGTGGGAGGTCCGTAGAGCTCGTGGCCAGATCCAGCATGATAAATGAAACGGGCCTGGACTGGGTTATATGTGACTGATCGGGCTTTGGCCCGCGGATCAGAAGATTCGTTGGGTCCATTATCCGTTTGGCCCGTTTAACCATTTTGTTTGTAAATGTCTAAAATGTATTCAAATATATATGTTAATAAATTCGTTTGAGGGGTATTTTCGTTCAATTTATATATAACGGCTTCTTTATTAGATTTTAATTTTTTGGGACATAATTACCCCTCCCACAGCAATATTTAGGGATAAATTTATAATTACTATAAATATAAGAGGAAGTATTACCAATTTTCTCACAAAAAATCAATTATTATAGAATTCTCTCAAATCCAAACCATCAAATTATTTTCAATACGAATGTTTGTTATCTATTCTATTATATTATTATTATAATATAATGGCGAAGTGATTTCTATCACTTTTTCCCGCCCATGTTTGGAATATTCTAGCGTAGATCAGCTTAATCGCTCTTAGCCACAAAATCAACGGAGTCTTTTTATATTCCCTATACTGCTATACACTGTCGTCTTCTCTCTCTTCCTCCAATGGCTTCTCAAATTTCAGCCGATCTTTTTCTCTAATTCTACAGATCTTAACCCTCTCTCCAATGCTTCTCAACCGATTGATTCAAGAAGTTCCCCCAGAAAAAGATTTGCCTTCCATCTTTCATGCACAACCCACAGTTCACCCCCCCCCCCCGCTCCCCTTCCTCTTCCCCAATTACGCCAATCAGTTTCTCTCGAACTTGCTAATTTCCTCTCACTCATCCATTTCTCAATGAAGACGATACTTGATTTTTCATCAATTTGAAACTAGGGTTTCCATTCGATTTTGTTAAATTTCAGGTATGTAATCTGCTTGTTAAATGTTAATGCAAGTTTTTCGTCATGCTTATTTCTATAACTAGGGTTTTGTTTTGATTATATATGAAATTTTAGGGTATTTTGTTTGTTTGTATATTGTGATTGTATTTTACCATTTTGTTGATGTTTCAAATGATTAAATATCCATCTGGAAGCCAATAGTTGAGGGATGAATAGTATGTTTGAGTTCTCTTCCACATCTTTCAATGAGATTTGTTTTTTTTTTTGAAATGCTATTGCAAGTATGTTTTTATCTGCAAATATTGCAAGTATGTTTTTAGTATATGCGTCTTGAAAACCCTAGCATTGGTTGTTAGAAATACTTAGGAAGGGACAAAAGTAACCCTCTCTCTGAGATCTGTTATGGGCAGGAATGTGCTAGATGGTATTTGTGTTTGCACTGTAATATAGATGTCAAACAATAGTGAATACAAAATTTATGGATCCGAATAAAAAAAAGATTATGAATCAAATGATGACTTTTTTTTATTGAAATTAAAGGGAGGGGTGGGTGAGAGTTTCTGAGAGAAGACTAAGATGTGGTCAAGAATCAGTTTTGGCATATGGTGGGATGTCACAAAGAAAGGCAACTATTGGTTGAGAAGGTTGATGGAAGTAGATAGACAAGGATGAAGGATCTGCAAGGATAATATTAAGTAATAATAGGTTGTGTAAGCTGTAATGAGTGAGCATCAGCTTAGACAGGTTCCAGTTAGTAATAGTCCTTCAAGCTAAATTTTCTTTTTTGAAATTATAGGCCTCACAATTGTAACTATTTCGAAGTAGATATCATTTTCTGAGTTCAGAGCAGAAAGTTTTTTGCGGAATGCTTTATACTTAATTTTTATTACTTGTTTTAGGAAGTACCGCAATTGGATGTACCAGAGCTTTTGGCACACTTGGTTAGGCGATGCGGGCGTTCTTTGGATCACCTTGGTGTTAGAAGAGGTAAGAGATTTGTTTTACTGTATTATTTGTATTTCTTGAAAACTGATGGGGGGACTGTTGCCCAATTATGTTCCATGGTTTCACAAAAGTAAATGTATTGTATGTGATGTTAAATATTTTATTACTGATATAGTGGACTCTTTCGCAAACTATTTTATTTACAATTTTTTTTAAAGTTCATCTCTTTTTAAGTTTATCTTTGGCGAACTGTTTTCTATGGGCTTTGTGTAGACTTTTAGATTTTTTTTATGGTCTTGGACTTCTCATTTTAATATCACTTATGTTGCCAGAAAAGAGAAGTGGTGCTTGCCATGCTCATAAATTAAGTCGGCCTTCAATTCAGGCTCTCTGTGAAAAAAAGAAGAAACAATTGGTGGTAAGAGAGAATGTCTTTTATGAATTTTATCTGCATGCATAAATCCATTAGAAATTTGTCACCTGCATGTCAAATTACTTCCTACATACCAAGCCGAGGGTCCAATATTCTTATATCTGTGTACTTGCCATGCTATAATGTGGACAAGAAGGAAATAACGCTTTCCCAAAGTCAATATTCATGCTTTTGAGTAGTGAAAATCTTGACATTCAGTTTTGGTTGGAGGGAGTAGTTAATTTTACATTATCAACATCCCCACAATTAATTGATGGATGGATTGTTAACTCTTTTTCAAAATGATTTGGTGATGCAGGCATGGCTAAAGCCCATATTAGATGTTTTGATGCATGCCTCCAAATGTGACAGCAAAGCGTGCTCGAATACCATGTGTGGCCCACTCAAAAGGCTTTTCCGCCATTGTAATTGGATGGATGCATGTAAAGGATCAACAATTTGTAATTTTACCTTTAATTTTTTTTCATTTATCTTCCTGTCAAGTTTGGATATTATGCTGATATTTTATTCCTTATTCAGGGTCTTCTACGACAATATAGCGCATTTCATGTTCTGCAATCTGTGGAATCCTTTTTCGGTGCTAGCGGAGCATCCTGTAAATCAAATGCTGCCTCCTTTCATGTAGATGTATGTTCTATTACATCTTATTTGACAGTATAATTATCGTCAATCCACTTTTCTATATTATTACATGGAACAGATAAAAGCAACAAAGAATCAATTTAATATTTATTATCCTTATATTTATATTGACTTTTGTTGTACTTTTATTTTAATAAATGTTAAAAATTCATTTACTCGGGAAATATTCTTGAAGTCTAAGAGATGAGTCAATTTAATATTTATCCTTATATTTATATTGACTCTTTTATTTATGGCTCTGTTTTTGTCAAAGTGTTATGGCCGTGCATTTAACGCACGGGTGTTACACTAGTTACATCGTAAGAGTTGAAGGTAATTTTATTGTTTTAATTATTTAATTGTTTACTCGCTAGTTAAATATTGTGTTAAATACTAAATTACTTTTTATTTTTTCCATTCTTTTTCTGATTTTATAAAAAAAAAAACGAAAACCCGTTTAAGCCCGTAGATCTTCAGATTCGGGCAAAACGGGCGGGCTTGAACGGACATTTTGGGACGGACCGGGTTCTCTTGAAAACCAAGAAAGTTTCATCCGGTTCCGGGCTTTTTCCGGTCCGGTTCACCAAAATGGCAACCCTTAACCTGCCCGTCGTTGACTCTGGTCCGGTTCATCCGATTCCGATTTTCTCCCCGGTTCGATCCGGTTCCGGGCTTTTCCGATCCGATTTTCCGGTTCCGGTCCAATTTTCCGGTTACGGTCCGGTTCCGATCCGGTTTGGCCATCCCTATTTTGACCCCTTCAAAAGAGGAACGGGATGTATTGTCTTCTTTTTTATGTAAGGCGGCTAATCAATGACTCCTAAGGTAGGGCTGTAAACGAGCCGAGCTGAGCCGAGTCAAGCTTTGAAGTTTTGAGCTCGAGCTTGTTTCTTTTTTTATAAGGCGGCTAA
>JAFEMH010007409.1:40000-90965 GCA_022495995.1 Adenophora triphylla var. japonica
TTTTGTTTTTTTTGCTATGTCAGTGTTAGTATAACAAAGTGCCAGTGTAACAAGTGGCAGTGTAACAAGTGCCAGTGTTAGTTTAATAAAGTGCCAGTGTAAAAAAAAGTGTCAGTGTTAGTGTAGCAAAGTGCCAGTGTAAAAACGTACCAGTGCATATATATTAAGTGCCAGTGTTTAAAGTACCAGTGTTAGTGTAACAAAATGTCAGTGTAAAAAAGTGCCAGTGCATGTATATTAAGTGCCAGTGTAAAAAGTGACACTGTTAGTGTAACAAAGTGCCAGTGTTAGTGTAACAAAGTGCCAGTGTAAAAAAGTGTCAGTGCATGTAACAAAGTGCCAGTGTAAAAAAGTGTCAGTGTTAGTGTTATTAAGTGCTAGTGTAAAACACGTTTTTTCTAAGCTTAAAAAATGCATTTTTTGTAAGACCAACTGTGAATGTGGGCCCGGGATTGAACCGTTTCGTAGGGTCGCCATTTTACCTCAGTTTGAAGATACCGATTTATTGAAAAACGGAGTCGCCACGCCATTTTGATTTCCTCAAAACTTTGAAAAAAAGGATAAGGGTCCGGAGGTTAAGTTACTCCTTGGGAAGAACGGATCGCGTTCACCCAAGGAGCCTTGCAAAAGCAAGTCTTCCTAAAATCTGAAGTTTATGCTTGTTTGTGCGCTTGTGTGTGTGTGTGATTTGAAAAGGGAAGGGATGTGCCAAGTTTATCTGCCGGACATATAAGCCATATAAGAAGATTATAGCTCGGGATTCCTTGGATTTGATGTTTTTGGGATTTTGATCCCGTGCTCATTTTGGACTTGTGATCATCATTACGTGACCTTTTTACCCTCCCGTTGGATTAATCAACCATGGTAGGCGTAAGAGCCTTGGTATGTCTTAAACCAACGTTCTTTGGAGACTTGGTCATATGTGATCGAGAGAGGGACACCTTTTTAAGTCCAAGAATGAGACTCTCTAGAAAAGGAGGAGTCTTTGCCCATTAATCCTACATCTTGAGACGATTGAGCTTCATAGGGACATTTATGCTCGTCTCAAGTGATGATCAGAGATGTCGGGACTAAGATCCGTCCGCTTCTAAAGGGACTACGATTATGGTATTTTAGTGGCGGAAACGATGTAAAGATGAAGTCTTTACACCGATCCACACCACGGGATGCTCCAAGAACCAAGGGGACTAGGGGAAGGGGTATAAAGATTGAATCTTTATACTCATCCTTTGTCTTTCGTGCCTTAAAAGGCTTCTAGACAACCTCGGAGAGTGATCCAACCTTAAGGGACATGGAGGAAATGACATTGAAAGTAAAGATTGCATTTTAAAGGTAAATAACGTAATGAGCATTATTAAAGCTAAAGACATAATGTAAAGGGATGAACTTTATGCCTTTCCTATGCCTTTTAAAACCTCATAAGGTGGACAATCCTTGGAAGCTAGGTCAAAGGAAGGGGATGACATAATGAGAGTAAAGATAGCATTTTTATGTAGTAAAATGAAGGGATTTCATATCATCATGTGGTGAATCTTCCCTAGAACAAGCCACTTGTGGACCCTTGTTCATCCTTGGGAGAGAATCCCCAATGAATCATTTGTGTAGGGGATAGGGGAATATGATGATTTACATGGTAAAGGTAGGAACTTTATAGCAAATAATCAATGTAAATGACAAATAAATGCAAGATAAATGACAAGCAATAAATAAAACAATATAATGAGAGTATTTCATGGGGAAAGGAAGGAGAGATTACCAATGGCGCTTTTCTTTATCTCCCAAGGGGATTTTCCTATTTAGGAATAGTTTAGGAAGGGTTTTATGGAGGAGGGAGGTGGTTTTTGGTGTATTTTAATCTATGGAAATTTGTGGTGTCCTCGAACCCCGGAGTTATTCACTCCTGACTGCACATTCTTATCCGTCTCACTCTCACTTTGAACACTAATGATTAATTAATATATTAATCATTAATCATTATATAATGATATGATCAAAAAAACAACCAAGGTCAAACTCCAACTCGAACCCCGGAGTTATTCACTCCTGACTGCTCTTATCCGTCTCGGACTTATTCACTCCTGACTGCTCTTATCCGTCTCACTCTCACTTTGAATGAAAACACCAATGATTAATATATTCATTATTCATTAGATGTCATATCTTATCCGTCTCACTCTCACTTTGAATGAAAACACCAATGATTAATATATTCATTATTCATTAGATGTCATATCTTATCCATCTCACTCTCACTTTGAATGAAAACATCAATGATTAATATATTCATTATTCATTATATGTTAAAATTGGCAGAGTAACAGTGCTTCCCGGTCCTCTTAAAATGGGTAGAGGAGGCCTCTATTTATAGGCTGCAGTGTGCTTCCTAAAGAAGTCGCTCGGCGTTAATCCTTGGCAAAAGAAGCCGTCCGGCGTTATCCACCGTCGTGTCAGCATGTTTCTAGATTCATGCAAGGTGGCAGCTAGAAGCCTCTTTCCAGCAAGGTCCTGCTTGGAATTTTAATTTCTAGCAGGTCCTTCCTCCCTTGGAAAGTTTGAAAAAGTTCCCGAATCGCCCCTGAACTTTATGAAAGTTCGGGGAATTGCCAGGAAACTTATCCGGAAGGCATGAGCCAGATTTAGGTACTTACAGAAGCCCCTCGGCAATGGTACTTGCAAGGTAAGTGGGGTTGTCGATAAAAAGAATCCAATCTGGCGAACTGCCGAGATGGACTGGGTGACCAAGGAGGTCGAGTGGCTGAACCTTTGGAAGGCTACCTACGTATCCCGGGGGAATCAAGCCATGATCGTAGTTCTGGGTCCACTGGGGGAAAAGGTGTCATATGTGACAGATTGGCTGAACCTAAAGTAGGCTACCAACGTATCCCGGAGGAATCAAGCCATGATCGTAGTTCGGAATCCACTAGGGAAAGGCGAAGAGAAACTGGTCCCTTGCTATGAGGATGGAAAGGAAGTGACCTAAGAGGTCGAATGGCTGATCCTGCTGGGGATATGCCAAATAAAAGAAGTGACCGATGTGGTCGGATGGTTGGACCTTTTGAAAGGCTAACGCACTACTGGGAGTGGTAAAGGAAGGGGGTGACAAATGTGGTCGGATGGCTGGACCTTTTGAAAGGCTACCTACGTATTCCAGAGGAATCAAGCCGTGATCATGTAAGTACACCAATCCAATTCGTAACCCTTCCAGATGCATTTTAATATGATAAAATTGCATTTAGGGGCATTTTGGTAAATTCTCGGTCTATCCCGAGACTTTCGGAAACATTTCATAAGTTTCTCGCGAAGGAAGTACCTTTTTGTACTTTACTCATGCCAAGGGACCTAAAAGGAATAAATCTATTTTGGACTTTTTAGGTATTATCCAAGAAGGTTCCAGAATCAGATTTGGCGCCAAAAACGGTTATGGTCACCTTGTGTCACGCGACAAGTCGAAGCATGGAAAGTGGTTACAGAGTGTCGTGCGACATAGGATGACCATGATCAGCAGCTATAAATAAGACCCTACCCCTCTCAGTTTTGGATCCCAATTTCAGTCACCTAACGTCACTCTGCACAAATTGCCTCAGAACCTCTCTCTCTCCTCCTCCCTCACCAAAATTAACCAATTCCCCTCCAATTCCCTCACCTTTCACACACCTTCAACCTAATTACTCTCCTACTTCCCCAAACACCTTAGATCCTCCAATTCAGCTCTCAGTCCGTGCCTAGATCTTTATTTCAGAAGTTGAATCGAAGGCTTTTGCACCAAACTTGGTGTAGAAGTTGGGGACTACAAGGGTAACACATCTCTCCTCTCTCTCTCTCTCTCTCTCATCTATTTGTCTAATTGTTCTTCCTTCTTCTCCACTTGATAATCAGGCTTCATCTGCCTCAGATTATCAAGTGGCAACTGCAATCTCTCTGTTTAAATCGTATGTGCTTGAGTCTAATTTCATGCTCATGATGTGATCTACTTAGATTTGCAATTTGGATGTCAAGGGAGTGTGGATCTCTCATATCCACACTCCTTTGGTTGATTCGTACCTAATTCATGTTGTTCTTATTGATTCTGGTATAATTGTTTGATTTGATTATGCATCTATTGAATCTGCTTCTCAGTTTGTAAGGTACCTGCAGATGGTAAACCTGTGTCACGCGACACAATGGGACATGAGAAGTCCTGTGTCACGCGACATATCGTGACCATCTGCAGGGACCATGTTTCAGTTGTAAGTTGATTCATCTCGTTAGCTTAGCATTTAGTCGTAGTTAGTTTGTTTAATGCTCAGATCTAGTTTATAACTGTGTTTTGTGTTCATCTAGAGATCTCTATAATCTGTTTGTTGTGAGTCTCTACAAGGTGACTATTGGTGTCACGCGACACATTTGGACATGAGGAGTCCTGTGTCACGCGACATAAGTGGTCCCTTGCAGAGGACTTGTTTTCAGTTGTAATCTGTTCTTATTGCTGTAATGGGACGTGGCCTCCCTGAACAATTGGTCTACAAATTGTAATGATCTCTCCCATTCAATAAAATTCATGTTTCTCGCACTTGTTTATTATCGTTGTTTGCACATTTTTTTGAATTATTTGGATGTCTAAATTAGAAAAACTCGTCTACGGATGAGGCGTGTTGGGTGAACTCTCGGTTCTTCCCAACACGTAACCTGACCCCCGAACCCGTTCTCTTTCAAAAGGTTTTTCAAAGTGCACCTCTAAAAGCATGGCGTGGCGACTCCTTCATTTTCTATTCTAAACCGAAATTTCATTTTTCGGGCGAGCGCGCATTCAGTGGCGACTCTGATGGGGACTACTTTTTGAAAACCTGTTTTTTCAAAACTAAGAGGGTCATGTTTTCGTTCACTTAGACATCCAATGTATTCATCTTATGTGCATCCTTGATAATCTTGTGCGATACATGCATTTTATGAGATCTTACAACTTGTATGCTTTTTGTTGCTTCTTGTGGCTTTGTTTATTGCTATATTTGGTTTGTTTTGTCCCTTGCCAAGGAGAGGCAGGGGCTAATCCCAGTTTTGCAGGAGTTCTAGTTCAGTGACTCTCCTGGTCGTGCGACAGCTTTGTTCCATGCTGTTCATGCCGGATTTTTCTTGGAATTTCTTCAAGAATACCCGTTATGCTGCTCAAATTTCCCTAGAAATTTGGATCACTCGTCCGTCCCACGTCGTGTTAGGTCTTGGTGAAATTACCCGATCTTTTCGCGCGCGGGCGGGGGGCGCGGAAAAGGCGGTTGTCTTTCGCGGAGGGGTTGGTGTCTGAGACCTCGCTTCATGGGAAGGAACAAAATGAGGAGTCGCCACGCGGTTTTTGTATTTTGAGCCCAAACGTTGAGAAACGGCTATTGTGAAAATGTGTCGTTTTTATTGGTAGCAAAAACTTAGGAAAAGGCTTTGAAAAAAGGGATCATTTTTATTGGCAGCAAAAACGAGTAAAAAGCTTTTTTTGTACCAGAGATTGTTAGGTTCGGAGGTCAAGTTACGTTTCGGGTAGAGTATTACGAGATCGCCCGAAACGCCTCGCATGACGAGTCTTTCTACCTTTCTCGAAATCGTGTGTGTGTGTTTGTGTGTCTTTTGAAATGGGGGCTTGAATGACAAGCTTAATCTTAGTTTGAATGACAAACGTTGATTAGGTGACTTTTGAAAAGACGAGCGTTTGAATGACAAACGTCGGTTTTGAGTTGAAATGAGCGTTTGCGTGGCAAACGTCGACTTTGAGTTTGAAATGAGCGTTTGCGTGGCAAACGTCGACTTTGAGTTGAAATGAGCGTTTGCGTGGCAAACGTCGATTTTGAACCGTGCGAGTCATTGTTAACGATTTTTACGGGAAAAATGCGTATTAAATGATTTTAAGTGTCAAATGGCGGCTTTGAGTTTGAAGATGAGCGTTCGGAGGCCGAACGTCATTTCACGTGTTTTGAAAGAGAGTTCGACGGACGAACTCCGGTTTTGAACCGGGCATTACATTGTTAACGATTTTTACGGGAAAAATGCGTATTAAATGACATGCGATCAACGAATCGGGTTGCGACTCGGACTTTGAAAAGTAAATACTATCACGATCCAAACGGATCGGACTTTGTAAATGACAGTATTTAAAGTGCGGTATCAACGGAATCAAACGATCCGGATTCGTAAATGACGATCAACGAGGCCAAACGGCTCAGAATTGTAAATGGCGATCAACGAGGCCAAACGGCTCGGAATTGTAAATGACGATCAACGAGGCCAAACGGCTCGGAATTGTAAATGACGATCAACGGATCGATCGATCCGGAATGGTAAATGACATAAAAAAGTAAACGGAACGGGGTCGGAACGCCGTTTTAACCCGTGATTACTTCTCTTACGGAAAGAGAAGAGGATCGAGGGGCTAAAACGTATCGGACCCCGTTAGACGGAGGCGTCTACATTTCGATAACGACGTTCGAAACGGTTATAGCGGCGGCGCGTAAGCAGAGGCAGGAACGGGAGATTTAGAGAGAGGGAGTTATACCTATGGCTAGAGTCGACTCCTTTGGCTCGGGAGGTGTGTACGGGACACGGAAAGTGATTCGAAAGGTTGTTTCGAAGTTGTAAGGGGCGTATTTGACCGAAATACGAAGATTTCACGCAAATCGAGACAGAACGGGAGCTCGGGAGGGGTGAAAACAGCTTAGGCCGTGGGGGGTGGTGATTTTTGGTGTGAATTTTCTGTCCATTTGCCTTTGACAGCAACTTCTATTTATAGGTGAAATTTGCGGTAGGAGTCCGGACGGACTTGGCAGAATCCGGGGTTTTGTGGTATTTTGAGAATTTGAAGGACTTGCTTTGGCAATTTCGGAAAATGTGCACGATGAGTCAGTGGGACTTGGCTTGCAAATCAGGGGTATTTTGGTCTTTTCCCTTTGAATTTGATTGAAGGGTGACTAGAGAGAGGTGGCATGGCTGCCACGTGCCCCTCTGAGTCACCAGCCATGTGGGATTTTGTCCCCGGTCCGGTTTTGTCCGTTTTTAAAATAACGATCAGGAAATGTCAAACGCCCGGAAAGTGCCGGAAAATGCGTTTTCGGGAAAGCCATACTTTTACGTGAGATGACACGTGCTAAGTACGGTTCGGCGTCGGGATGCACGGGGCGATCCGGGGATGTCTCGTTAGCACGGCAACGGGAGTTTAACGAGTTAGGTTAACTGGAGCGGGCCGATTAACGGATTTCGGTTAACTTTCAGCGGATTTAGACGATCGGATTTGGGTACTTACGGTTAGCCCCTCGGCGACGTCTCCTCCGAAGGAGGTGGGGTCGTTGAAAAGATAAGGATCCAAATCGGGATGCCTTACTTTGAAGGAGACACAGGCGGTCGGTGGTGGACCCATAGCGAAAAGGATTCCTACGTATCCGGCGGGAATCAAGCCGATCGTAGTTCGAAAAGGGGCAAGGGCGCGCATGGGGACCTTGACTGGCGAAGCTGTTAGGAGGCGTCTAAACCTGGATGAGACCATTCACGAGGTACACATGCACGAATGGAGGCTGATGAGAGCGTCGAACACAGGACTTGAAACCTTTGAGGGCGTGTGGCGCCTCAAACCGGAGTTGCGATGCGACGAGGCGTTCGTGCCTTGGGTCTTTGGGCTTATTCTTTGTTGCCGGTTTTATCTGCTTGAGGGATGGCTTGATCGGGCTTACGGCGGCGGCGGGGAGATGAATGTTCACTTGCTGAAGTGAAAAGGTGCTCGGGCTTACGAGGATGGCCGAAGAGGGATTGTTGCAAGGCGTTCGTGCCTTGGGGTTCGGGCTTATTGCTGTTGCCGGTGAGGTGAACAACGAAGGTCTCGATAGGAGAGTGGAGGTCGGACCGCGAAGGTCGGGATTGACTGTTTGAGATGGGACCATGAAAGGTCGAGATGGGAGATTGAATCAGACCGTGAAAGGTCGCGATTGAGAATTGAATCGGACCGTGAAAGGTCGCGATTGAGAATTGAAATCGGACCGTGAAAGGTCGCGATTGAGACTTGAAATCGGACCGTGAAAGGTCGCGGTTGAGAATTGAAATCGGATCGTGAAAGGTCGCGATTGAGAATTGAAATCGGACCGTGAAAGGTCGCGGTTTAGAGTTGGAATCGGACTGTGAAAGGTCGCGATTGAGAATTGAAATCGGACCGTGAAAGGTCGCGGTTTAGAGTTGGAATCGGACCGTGAAAGGTCGCGGTTGAGGATTGGAATCGGACCGTGAAAGGTCGCGATTGAGGATTGGAATCGGACCGTGAAAGGTCGCGATTGAGGCTTGGAATCGGACCGTGAAAGGTCGCGATTAAGGATTTAATGGTGAAAACCATTATTAAATTTTAACGTCAGGAGCCGGAATAGTAACTTTGAATGTCCGGAGACATGGTTGAACGTTGGAATGTCAAATGTCAACTGGACTGAATTTAACGTCAGGAGACGAGCGTTAGTGAAAACTAACTTTGATTTATCCTCGGGGGATGGGGTGTTAGAAATGTCTAACTGGGGGAAATTTTACACTTTTGGGGGCCAAAAGTGGTAAAATTGGAATTGCCAAAGTTGAGGACCAAAATGGAAGGAATCTTTTCTGGTGCGGTAAGAGTCCGGTCGGACTTTTCGAAATTTCAATGCCCTTTTTAATCGGCGCCAGAAAGGGGAAGAAAGAAAAGCCATTTTCTTTCATAAATTCGGCGAGAAGGAGAGAGAGAGGAGGAGAGAAATCCAACCCAAGTTGCAAGGTTTGCTCAAATTTGTGAAGGAAATTTGCTATGGAGGTGAAGGAGGACCAATGGCTCGCCACGGAAGGACCGATGACGAAAGAACTCGATTGGTTCGGACCATTCGAACCACTACTCTTCCATTGAATCCGGCGGAGTTTTATCCGGCGAGGGACCGCCACAACTCCAAGGGAGGGATCGAAAGACAAGTAAGCTTCCTACAAATTCCATTAATTTTAAGAATGTGCATTCTTTAAATGTTAGAAATTTGTTAGGAATGAACTTAGGGATTTTGGTGCCCGAATTGGGGCTTTTGACTTTGCTATGAGCCTTTGTCGAAATTGACTAGGATGTAGTTCAATTGACGCTATGGGTGGATGACATAAAAATTTTGGTTGCAAAATTCCATGTCTAGATGCATTTTCCAAAATTAAAGTAGCTTTAATTCGGGACGGAGCGAAATTTTCGAAAAATTCGAAAGAATTTGAAAGTTCCGGATTTGACGGAGTTTTCGAAATGTTTTGAAAGTTCCGGATTCGACGGAGTTTTTGAAATGATTTGAAAGTTCCGGATTCGACGGAGTTTTTGAAATGATTTGAAAGTTCCGGATTCGACGGAGTTTTCGAAAGATTTTGAAAGTTCCGGATTCGACGGAGTTTTCGAAATGTTTTGAAAGTTCCGGATTTGACGGAGTTTTCGAAAGATTTTGAAAGTTCCGTATTCGACGGAGTTTTCGAAATGTTTTGAAAGTTCCGGATTCGACGGAGTTTTCGAAATGATTTGAATATACGTAGGAAATGAATGAGAACCGTATCTGCATTGCATCCTTTTGACATGCATTGGTGCATTTCTGTTGACGTTGCTTCTGTCTTGTTTGTGCGCGGGGACGGGGACGGTTAATACTCATAACCAGAAGAGTCGGGGGTGCCTTTGAGGCGGTGCAGGCATTGTGGGGCATTATCCCGGACGTGGCTCGAGAGGGAGAGAGGAGTCACGGCGGTGGTGCTTGACTCCGGGTTGGGTGGGTTTATCGGTCTTGTAGGCTGCGACGGTGATACGCCGAAGCAGTCCATGTATGTCGCGGCGGCGAAGTGCGGTGGGATACGACCCACACTTTCCATTTCGAGATGTGGGGAGCGACGGTGACTCCCACGGATTTTGCCGCTATCATTGGGTTGCTTGGAGCTTATGGCAACACGCTGGTGTGGGTTGATGGTTACACCCGGAGCGGTTATGCAGGCTGCTGGGTTTTGATATTACCGATGCCGGGGCTTAGGCATTCGGTACGAGCCGATGGAGAATCATTTGAGGAAGGTGTCGCCGCTTATCTGTTTGGGTCCTTGAGGATGACCGCGGAGCGTCAGCTCGAGGGTTCCTTTGGTTTGCTTGTTGTCGGCGACTTTATTCCCGACTTCGACACGTCTTGTCACTTCCCTTTGCTCGGGTGTTGGTAGACTTGGATGCCGTGAGGGGTTCGCGTGGGGGAGGCTGGGTGGCCGAGCTTTACCACTCCACAGACGGAGTTCTCGCGGGGAGAGGAGCACTCATTTAGGCCTTCACGCTTTGTCTTGGATGTAAGTTCACGTACTTTTCTCTTCCTTGCCTCTTTTATGTACTCGTATGTATACGCTTTGTAGGCGACATAACTTTCCATTCTCTTGGCGGAGTGCGGTGCTACGAGGTGTTCGGTCCGCGAGCTTGGGACATCAAGGAGCCGTGCGTCCACATTCCCTGCCATCTTTGGTTTGGCGGAAGAAGGCGAAAGAGGGCGGTCTCTTCGAGAAGTTGGCACTCGAGTGTCATACGAGGAGATATCTCTGGCGGCTGAACACAGAGTTCTCTGAGAGGATCCAGTGACACAGTGGAGTAGGTTCGATCATGTCGCGGTGCGGTGCCAGCGAGACTACACGGCGGCGGAAGCTCCTGGTGGGACTTCTTGTGACGCCATGTATTTGGGGAGAGGGTGACTCGTCGGCATAGGCGGGGTCTCTTCCCTTGGTGCGGTGGATCCTCCTTTGTACATGCGGCATCCAGGAGATGCCGAATTGATGGTGGAGGGGTACCTACGGGCGTGTACTACAGAGTACATCATAGCGGGGGCCGCCTATGATGTTTTCTTGAGATGGTGAGGAGCCCGCGAGTAGAGCATAGAGAGGGCGAGGTCCACTGGAGGTCCTCGAGATTTTTCGGTCCGCGAGCTAGGCTAGCGTACGAGAGGCTGGGCGGTTCGCGTAGGCGACTTGTGATCCCGCTTCCGGGCGAGCCGAGACCACGATACGGGGCGGACCCCAATGCTTCGGTGAGCACCTTTTTGATTTTACGCATTTGATAGTAGCATTACGCACATGTTGCATCATGTACTTTACCTTGCTTTCGATGACCTTTCTGGTTCGCGAGTATACGCCGTCACGTACAATGAAGCCGTAGAGGCTGGTGGACGGAGTGGTCCGCCTACGCTAGGAGGCTCGTGGAGTTCATGCGGTGCGGTTCCGGAGGAGCGTGGACATCCGTGATCGGGGGCCGTCTAGGCCGAAGGTCGCACTGCTCCGCGGCGGGTGGGGAGGACTTTACGCGGGGTTTGGCCGGTTCGCGGGCGGAGCAGTGGATTTGGAGCTCCTTCTTCGCGCACTCGGGCGCGAGAGAGTCCTCGAGTTCGCGTACTCAGGAGGCCCTTTGCCTATTCATTTGGAGGAGTTCGGCGAGTTCCTATTTGCGACGGATCCGGCGGCGGAAGCGATACGTCGAGTGTACGGATGACGAGCGGGACTCGGAGTAGTCCCCTTTTCTTGCTTTCTTTCTTTCTTGCTTTGTTTAGACAAAATGCATGTATTTATCGGGAACAAATTTTGATTTGAGCTGTATTTGCAAAAGGCGCCCGTGGGGCGGGAACATGCCAGCATATTTATTCTATGATCACCTTGTTATTTTCGGCAAATAAGCAAATAGGTTAATCAAAAATAAATAAAAAAGAGAAATGCATTAAAAATTGAACGGGTCAAAAATTAAGCATGTATGCACTAATTTTTAATTATTTACCTTTGTTGCACGAGCCCGGTGCGGAAGGGATATTGACATTGGTTGAATGAAATCGAGGCGAGCACGCGAGATTTCATAGGAGTGAAACGAGGGCATGGTTTGGAAATGTTTCCAATTTTAAGAGGCGGTAGGCTGCAGAGTTGACCAAGTCAGCTGCGAGAGAATCCGGCCGGACTAGAAGCGAATTTCAGATTCTTTAAATTGCGGTTTCGGCTTTGCAATTGGTGAGAAAAGCTGCGCATTGCTTTGTTCATCTGGCTGAATTCCTTTCCCTTTCTTAAGGTTTTCTTCACCTTCGACATGGCTCCCTTTCCCAAGTTATCGTCTCGGATGCAAGAGCGATATTTGGACAACTTTCGATCGTGGGTACGGAACCACACGAGGCGAGAACAAAAGGTTTTCGAAGGCTGATTACGGGATTAAATCTGTTTGGGCTTTGAAGGAGCTCATGCCGGATTGGGATCTTTTGAGAGCCGCGTCTCGGTTGCAGGACGTACGGAGGAATGTGTACGGCCTTTCGTACAACGAAATCACTCCTACGTTTGAAGATTTCCGGGCCGTGCAGGAGGACACGAGGCGGAGCAGCTAGTTCTTAGTATCTTTGGTGGCATGGCCCTTTGTTGAGAAGCTAGTGTCTTTGTTGGGTATCTCATTTGGAGAAGCATACGGGATGCTAATACTGAGGATACCTAGGAATTACGTTGACATTTCGGGGTGCAGAAAGATTTGTCGGAGGCGAGGAGCGTCTTTTCGTGGGGCGCGTTTGCTCTGTGCGCGATTGCTACTTTGTTCACATTCACGTCTGCAGGTGTGTGCCATCACGGTATCTTGGACTGGTGAGCGATGCGGAGTGGGGAGACATCGTGCCATTGGTCTTGGGCGAGACGTTCACAGGCATAGGCCGGATGGCGGCCGTGGCCGTCATGTGGGGAGGAGTCCCGCTATGCGACCATGTGGTTGAGGAGAGGCTGAGATGATGCACGAGGTGCCAATGTCTGTGACGCTTGGTCTTTCTCGCGGCGTCCTCTGGTGATAGGGGCAATCAGTGGCTGGAGCTCTGGATGGCCGGACTTTGCACGCATCACTTGCGATGGTGGGTTCCCATTGGAGGTTCTGAGACTTGTAGGACCGCTCGGGAGGGTGCATTGATTGTCGAGTGCGGGGCTGTCTCGGGCGTCTTTCTATATTCCATCATTGGTTACTGCGGCGATGCAGTGGAAGCGAGATGCCAGCGGCCCGATACGAGTTATCTTTGCTACCTTTGAGGTGGGATCTCTGCGGATGGAAGATCCTTCGACGCTATTGCGATCACCGGTGGTGGCAATACACGTCCCTTTCTGCCGGGGTTCTCTTTCACGGAGAGAGAGGCATTGTTACATCGGCAACGATATACGGGCGTACGAAGAGTGTATGGGGGAGACACGAGATGGCTATCTTGTGGAGACGGAGTGAGAGTTTGTTGAGTGCGTCACACTGGGCGGCTCGACCTTGAGAGGACGAAGCGAGGCTAACCACAGGAATCGTGCAGCGATGCCATGGCGATTATGTGGCAAGTGCGATCGGGAGGCCAATCAAAGCACTATGATGATGGCTCGAAGCGAGGCGGCTCGAGACGAGAGCTAGAAGAAAGAGGCTGCGTTGACGGCCGCGAAGCTTGACGGAGGCGTCGGGAAGAGTCCACTGAGCCGGAGTAGAAGGCCTCTTACGGAATATTTCTGCGAAGGTGAAGAACACTCGCCGGGGAAAAGGGAAGGGGAAGAAGGATGAAGGACCTAGTACGGGAAACTAGGTTGACCTTCTTTGTCCGAGTATCCACCCATTGTCATTGCGAGACACATTAATTGATTAATGTTTTATTGTAGTTTTGCTAGCGTGTAGCGAGGCAAGAGTTGACCGTGCTTGAACTCATCAAAGAATGTTTTAACCGTTATGAATTTGTAGGTTAAATGAAAAGAGTTTTTCGAAACACGAAGCAATTGATGCTTATTGTATTTTTTTGTTTTTAGACCGAACCAAAGATGGTGCCCTACGTTCCCCTTTTACAATTGGACTAAGGGCTCGGGTCACCGTAGTTCGACACTTTTAGGTGAATTTGAGAAAAACAAAGAGAAAAGAAGTGCGACCATTTGTTTTTACTGGATCATTAGCGGGAATGTATCCGGTTGGGTATTACTCTTTTAGCACTTTAATTTGCGAGGGGACGATGTATGGGGAAGGAGAGTTGACTCGTGCTCTTCCTCAAGCAGAAGTATCTGCGGAGCTTGCTTCCGTTCACGGGGTTAACGAAAGGGTTTCCGTCCAAGTACGCTAGCTTCATGGCTCCTCAGGAGAAGATTCTTTGTACCACGAACGGTCCTATCCGGGTAGGCTCCCACTTTCCGAGGGGATTGGTGCGTAGGAGGCTTTTCCTTTAGCACCAAGTCGCCTTCTCGATGTCTCGGATTTTGACTTTCTTGTCGAATGCTCGTGCCATTCTGCTCTGGTAGGCTCGAGTGTGTTCCATGGCTTTCAATCTGCGCTCGTCGAGTAGAGCAAGTTCATCGTGACGGCTCTGTAGCCATTCGACTTCATTGATCCCGTTTTCCAAGAGGACTCGGAGGGATGGAATTTCCAATTCCACGGGTAACATCGCTTCCATTCCGTAGGTGAGTGCGAACGGAGTCTCCCCTGTGTCGGTTCGGCGATGTTCGGTATCCCCGAAGGGCTAGATGTAGCTTTTCGGGCCGATCCGAGCCTGCGGTGGTCATCTTTACGATTATCATGGCGAGAGTCTTGTTGGTGCCTCTCTTGCACCATTGGTTTGTGGTACAGCAAGGAAGACTGTGACGTGTGACTACGGGTCGGTCGGTAGTTGGTCACAATCTCTTTCGAAGTGAGTCCCATTGTCGGAGATGATCTCGTTGGGCACTCTGTATCGGCACATGATGTTCTTTCGGATGAACTCGGCCACCTTCTTAGAATTCGGTACCTTGTACGATCTGGCTTCTACCCATTTGGTGAAGTAGTCGGCTGCGACTAAAATGAACTCGTGACCATTGCTCCTGGAGGAGTGATCTTGCCGATGACGTCGATTCCCCATGTGGCGAAAGGCCGTGGCGTAGTCATGCAATAGAGTTCGTGAGGAGGATGTGATTGAGGTTGGAGAACCGTTGACATTTATCGCGACTTGGACGGCCCAGGATGCGATCTGTTTCCATTGATATCCGATAGTATCCCATACGGAGAATGATGCGTGTCAATGCTCGGGCGTTCGTATGTGCGGACCGCGGGTTCCGTTGTGAACTTCGTTCATTAGCTCGCTGGCTTTTCTTTGTTTACACCGAAGGAGTGGCCCTTGGTGGCGCTTCTTGTACAACATACCCCCGAGAATGACGAAATGGGATGCCGGGCGTTTTAATGCCATCATGTTTTGGCTTTGATCCCTTCTTTGTATTTTCCATCTTCACTTGTGAAGGAAGCTTCTCCGCTTTGGAGTGCTTGGTAAATTTGATTGTACCGGGGTTCGTCGATCGTTTCTTTTTCTTTTCGATCTCACGGCAATAGGCGGGTGTTTCCCGTCTGCCTATTACGAGGGTTTCTTGCTTTCCCTTCGGGAATTTCGACAAGAGGCGAGGTTGCCGGGCGTCTGCGAGCGGTTTCTGTCTCTTGGCAAATAGTGAAAAGAGATGTCCTTGAGCGAGCAATGAGTTCCTCCATGTACGCGTGGTACTTCGAAGGCCCAGAATCTACCGTCTTCCATTTGTTGGATACTTGATTGATGATCAATGCGAGTCTCCATATACATCCGGCTCTAAGATGTTGCGCTCGAGGCGGCTTCCAAACCTGCTTGCACGAGCTTCGTATTCTTTGCATTGTTGGTTGCTTCGAAATTCGACTTGATGGCTATGGGAGTATGCTCGTCCTTGGGATCGACAAGGAGCATTCCAATGCCATTCCCCTTCTTGTTGGCTGCCCCATCGAAGAAGAGTTGCCGGCGGTTTGCGCTTATTTGTCAAGTGAAAAGATTCCGTCGTCAGGAATTGCGGATCGGGACCCTTAGGTTCCCTTTGCTCGGGAAGTCGGCAAGGCGATCTGCCATTACTACGCCCTTTGTTGATTTTCGACCATGTACTTGATGTCGAACTCGGCCCGGGAAGAATGACCACTTGGCTAGCCGCATTGATAGGGATGGCTTGTCAAAGAGATATCGGACGGGGTCCACTATGGAGACCGGGAGTGCGAATGCGGCGCATGTAGTGTTTCGGTTTCCGACTACCCATACCGAGGCGGTACAAGTTTTCTACGATCTTTGATAGGCGAGTTCACTTCCTTGAAGCTTTCGGCTTACGAAGTAGATTGCATGCTCAACCTTGGAATCTTTACGTTCTTGTGCCGGCATTGCTCCGATTGACGTGTACATTGCGTCGAATACGGGAGTAGTGGCTTGTCTTCATGTGGCGGAGCACGGGGTGGGGGATTAACCAAGTAGGTCTTGATCTTTTCGAAAAATTTGTTTGGCACTCGGAGTCCCATTTGATGTCGGCATTCTTTTTCATCGGTTTGAACATGGGCTCGCGAGAGAGATGTCAAGCGGTTGATGAAGCGGCCCGATGTGCGAAGTCTTCCCATGA
Source organism: Adenophora triphylla var. japonica (assembly GCA_022495995.1). NCBI lineage: Eukaryota > Viridiplantae > Streptophyta > Magnoliopsida > Asterales > Campanulaceae > Adenophora > Adenophora triphylla. The sequence goes on from JAFEMH010007409.1 coordinate 56,363, forward strand.
AGCTCTTTACATCTGTGCATCGGGGTTTGAGAGCGGCTTCATGTCGATGATGGCCTTGATTTTCACAGGATCGGCTTCGATACCTCTTTACGTAACCATGTACCCCAGTACCTTGCCGCGCTTGACGCCGAAGGTGCACTTTGCAGGGTTCAACCTCATTGAGTGTTTTACGAGTACGGTGAAGAACTTCCTCGAATCTGTCATGTCTTTGCATGTCGATCCCTTGGAGTGGATGATCATGTCGTCGACATATACTTCGATTTCTTTGTGAATCATGTCATGGAAGAGAGGCATTGCGGCCGGTAGTAAGTAACCCAGCGTTCTTCGGACCGAGCGGCATGGCCAGGTGTAACTTGATATGTCCCCCACGGAGTGGTAAAGGCATTCTTGGCACGATCCTCCTCGGACATCTTGATCTGGTTGTATCCAGCGAACCCGTCCACGAAGGACTTTACTTCGAAATTTGCCGAGGTATCGACCGGCATGTCGATGTTAGGCGGTGGGAAATCATCTTTAGGGCTGGCCTTGTTGAGATCCCGGAAATCCACGCAACATCGACCTTTCCGTTGGCCTTGGTGACCGTCACGATGTTGGAGAGCCAAGTCGGGTACTCAATCACTCTGATGAAACCAACTCGGAGCATTTTCTCAATTTCTTCTTTAACTTGCAAGGACCACTCTGGCTTGATCTTGCGCGGCTTCTATTTGGCGAGGCTTGGATTCGGGATCGGGGAATTTCGTGCTCCACGATTGAGGATCGAGTCCTGGCATGTCCTGATATGACCGGGCGAACACGTCAACATACTCCCGGAGGAGGCTTATCGGGGCTTCTTTTACGCGTCGCGAAGCGCCACTTGTGTCTCTTTAGGCTCTTGCAGCGACCCCGGGTTCACTTTGGTCATAACCTCTTCGGCGGCTTAGGCCGGGTTGTCCTCTTGGTCAACTACACGCTCGAGAACTTCTTTAATGTATTGTTCGTTTAATGTGTGCACTTCTTTATCAATTGAGTTATTAACGTCTTTTAAGTTGTTTGTTAACTTAGCGGTTGTTAAAGTGGCAATGAGAGGATACTCCGAAAGGTCGGACTTTTCATTAAACAAGAACGGGGAATACATGATTGGCTACAACATTATAGTCCTCCGGCGTAAGGCCGTTGGATGACTCGAGAAGGACCGGACTACGATAGGAGCCGGCTCGGAGGGTTTGAGACCGGGTTTAGGGAGATGTGGGTACGGGCCCACTTGTCTTCCAATTCACTGGCTTGCCCTTGGTCCGGTGAAAGTTACCCAATTCTTGATGGCATTCTTTGGATGCTTGATAAGGGTGCGGGGATCGAGAGGCTTGGCTCCTGCTTGTCCACTATCATGGCGATCATGCTTTGTTGTCGGAGCCCCCGATCGATCAAGTTGGGCAACTCCATGACTTCTTCAAACTGGACTACGTAGAGCCGGTCCACCGAGGCGTCTTCTATGAATTGGTTCCTTACTGCTTTGGACTTACTGTCTCGAATGTGGCCTCGGCGGTGATCCGAACAACTTGTTTCCCATGGAGAGTACCTTGAGTTGCTCTTCCAAGTGCAGGATTCCCTTGAATGTGTACTCATCTTTGGGCTGTGGTGGCGGTTAGTCCCGAGGTAGAGAGCTGTGATGTCGAACGCTCCACTTATCGGATTAGCTTTGAGTCCTCTCGAAATGCTTGAGGTCCCGTGCTAAGCTGTTCCATTCTTCCCGTAGTCTTGGTGCGACTATCCCTGCTTCTTTCTCATCTTCATCGGTTCCACTGTCGGTCCCCTTCGGTTCTGCCCGCCGGTCCCCTTGCTCGGTCCCCGCTGTCGGTTCCCTTGGTGAAGTAATGAGCGAGGTCAAAGCCGTAAGGTCGGAGATTGGGTGTGCCGTCGGAGGTTCCCTTTTGCGGGTCGGGCCGCTCTTGGTGCGAGCGAGCCTTTGTCTTCCTTGATGTCACCGGTGTTGGCACGTAGCCAAGCCCCCGGACCGTGGTATGGTCCTTGACTTCAATCTTAGTGTTGGCCTTGCAGCCTTTTGCCGAGCCCCGCCCTGGGATGAAGTTCATGAAGTTTCATCATCCTCATGGCGGAGGAATCGATCGTGAGGCAGTGGAAGGTCCACGTTGCATATTTGGATCTTGGAGGTCTCCGAGTGAATCCAAGCTTAATGGCATGTCATCATTATGCTTGATTTCCAATACCGGAATGTCGTTAGTGCCGGGTCCCCTCGGTGGTGACACCGTCGCCAGTAGACCGTGGTTAGCTCGTTGCCTTGCATGAACTTGAGGCACTTGCGGTGAAGGGTGGATGCCACGCCATTGATTTGATGCAACAGGGGACGCTCCAGATGGCCGTGAAAGTGATTGGAATATCCAACACTTGGAACTCGGTGGGATCACCCGCTTACGAACCGAGATGTTAAGAGTAGAAACCCCGAGAACCGTACGGGAAGTAGAGTCATAGGCCTTGACAAAGTGTGGACCGAAGGCTTAAGATCTCGTGGGCTTGATGTCAAGCAGTCCATCATCTTGGCGGGCAAGACATTCATTCCGGAACCTCCGTCTACCAACACGCGGGAAGGCGACGCTCGTCCACTGGACCGTGATGTAGAGCGGCTCGTTGTGATCGGCCCCAAATTTTGGAAGGTCCAAATACAGCAGAAGGTGATAATGTTTCCATAGTGGATGTTGCCGATCATTTGAATTACTTCATCCGGGGTCAAGGCCCACGGGGACCATGGTACGGGCCAGGCTTTCCTCTAGCTTGAGCTTGTGAGGATAAGAGGAGGTGAGCAGAGACTAAAGGGAAATGTTCGCCCGTGTCCGCTTGAGCCGAGTGAGGATCGGGTCCTCTTTCAAGGAATTTGCGTCCTCGGGCCGGCCGGATTGCACTCGGCTCCGTCGGCTTTTTGGTGGCCTTAGGTGGTAATGCATGGATTTGACCCGATCGGGTTAGAACGCCGACATCGTTTGGTCCCTTCCCGAACAGCCGCTCCGAGTTGAGCCATAGTTAGAGGAGGATTCCTCTTTGCATAGGGCCATATGTCTTCCTCAACTCATTGATTGTGGATGAATTCACTGGGAGCTTCGGCGCCTTTTGACGAATTCTCGTCCCCGTGGATACTGGCTTGGATGCTCTCTCGCGGGAGGTAGCCTGCGGCTTGACGCAATTGTTCGAATGTCGGCGCACAACAAAGGGTTGCGGCTCGAATCGAATCATGGCAAGGCTGGGGCCGACCCTCCGGGGAGGTTGGAGAGTTCTCGGCTCAAGCCGAACGGTCTCCCTTAATCTCTTCCACGTATATCGCGTTTCCTTTCCCTTTCACGAGCATACTCAGGGCATTCCTCGGAGTTTGGGTCCGACGATACTCGTGATTTGCTAGTTTTCCTCCACTCGGGCCCTGCATCAACCTTCTTGGCAAATGTGAGCTCAAGGCCGAGAGTGAGTGCTCAAGCGTTTCTTCCCCATGTGAGAATAGCCGTGCTTCTTTGAACCGCGCGCAAAGGCCTGGGTAAAACCTCCATCGGGGAGAGTTTTCTCCTCTCGCTTTATCTCGAGAGTGGCGGGTATGCTCGGAAGGTGAGTACACTCCGCTTTCCCGAACATCGCCCATGTGACTCGGTCATGCACGTCCCGCTTGATCGTTTCGTAAAACGAATGCCGTAGACCGTGGGAATTTCCCCGAGTGAAGTCGTCTCAAGACGAATCTCCATCCTCCTCTTTGTTTTTAAATAGTACCTTCCTCCCCGAGTTGGCCTCTCAATTTGAGTGCGGTAATGATCCGTTCCCATCCTCCCGTGGACCCTCGGGAGTCCTGGTTTTTGCTGACTTGCATGCCCGGCTTTGGAAAAAGAATGGTTTCCATCAGCTCTTCATCGTCGCTTTCACAGAACTTGCTTTCCTGGGAAGGTAAGCACCGGGATTCGTCTTCACCGTTAGTCGCTCCATCTCCTAGGTCATTGGGACCGTTTGACCACCTCTTGCCCCGGCAAGAGGGGGCTTTGATGAGAACAGACGGTAGTCGTGGAAGTTGCCATGAGCAAAACTCTTGAGGTCGAACCGGTCTAGAGCGGCCTCTAGATTTCTGTCCGAAGCCGCCCGTGACACTTTAAGGGCTTGGTCCCCGTAGGTCTTTCGAGCTTGGTCTTCGTCCCAAAGACGACTTTCTTGGAGCGGCTAGTTCCATGAGGGCTTTCCTTGCGAGACCTAGGCAGCCTCCGTAGGTGCGCATCGTCCGGCTAGTGTCCGTAACCGTGATTACATTCAAATCGCCGAATGGCGGGAACACTTGGATTACATTGACGAAGGAAGTCGGACCGGGACATTCCATGCGGCCTTCCTTGATCTCGATCACCAAGAAGTTTGCCCATATCTCGTTGATTGACACCCACGGGGTATTGAATTCTCGCAATGTTGACGGTCTCGTGATCTCGCTCGATCGCCAAGTCTATCAAAGCTAGCAATGATCGGCGTGATGTCTCAATCCGGGCCGTGACGGCCGGGAGTAGAATCGAACCGGAGCATGTTGATGCCGAGGTGGTCATTTCCTATGTCGGAAGCCGACTCGCCGCGGGGAAGACTTTCATGTATGTTTTCGGTGGCCGCCGAAGCGTTCCCGAGGTTGATCTCGACTTGTAGCAGGTGAGGAGCTTGGTCTCCTTCGCCGTTGCCCTCGCCTCGGCGGCGCGTGAGGGTATAAGCTTGACCGACGGCACGGCCGGTTGCCACCGGGCCGGTACTCTGAAGTAGGGATGAGCTCGAGCTCGCTTGGCCAATGCCTCGTTTACCATGAGCAAAGGGCCATCGAGGGTGACCTTGGTGTTGCAGTAATCCGATAACAAGGACGGATCCTCGCTTCATCAGATATCCGGAATAGATGATATTGACGAAGTCGTCGCCATTCACTTGATCGTAGGATTCCTCGCTGCGTGAATCACGTGCTTCCAATTATCTGGATAGTCGCTCGTACCGGACGTTGAGCTTGACAATTTCCATGGTATTGGAACCTTGGTCGTAGGTGACCCGGGACGGAAGGAGTTCCGTCCTCAAAATCGAGCATGTGAATGCAGTAGGTCTCGCTTGCGGGTCTGCCGCATCTTCGACTCCGAGAGTCCAGATTCATCTGTCATCCGATCGCTCAATCCATGTGTAGGGACGTATTTGCATCCGGCTGCGTTGTTGGAGCAAATTAGGAAAATCTCGCACCCCATGCTTGAGAGGAAAGGCTTAGAGGGAATCCCTCGTGAGGACCTTTCCATACGACGGCCATACATTCATGATGAGTATGACGATACTTGTCGACCTTTATTACAAAGATCTCTTCACACTGGCAGGCTGTAGAATGAGTTTGAAGAATGGGCCGATGAATCTCTGATTGAGACTCGGGGTTTATGTGCCCGCATCATGGCGATGTTCGCCGTTTCCTTCCACCCGCTCCAAATGTTGGAAACGACAGCTGAACTTGATGTATCGGATCGCTTCTGTGGTCTCGCCCGCTCGAGTACGTTTACATAGTTGGCATCTCCGGACTCGAGGGATTCTCGATGAGATTTGCCCCGTAGTCCCTCGGTTGATTCAAGGAGGTGAACCCCGTGCCTCGAGTGCGGACATCGCTTGCCACTGCCTCGGCTTCGTTTCCTATGAGGAAACTATCCCCTGGATGACTTCAAGATCTCCCCGCCGGTTAATGAACTTGACGCACTGATGGAGAGTGGAAGCTATCGCTTTCATGTGGTGTAGCCAAGGGCGTCCCAAAAGAGCCATGAACTCGGATGGAATGTCCATCACGTGGAATTTTGCCGGCACCATTCGGGGTTTCGAACCGTAGTTCCAGAGTCACCGTCCCCGTGACGGGACGAGACGAGTTGTCGTAGGCCTTGATAGTCCGAGCCGACGGAATCAGGTGGCTTTCATGGATGCGGAGAGCTCGCATCATGCCGAGAGGGAGAACATTAACGGCTGACTCCGTTATCTACCAATACTCCGGGAGTTATATGGTGCTGAGTTTGAGAGTGATGTACGTAGCTTCGTTGTGCCCCGAGGCGTCTCTCGGTAAGTCTTCGTCACGTAACGTGATCATGCCGCCATGGCACGGGAGTCGTAGATCTCGTCTCTATCCGTAGAAGGAGAGTCATCCACCCATCCGTTTCCCCGTCTTCCTCTTGCGAGGTAAAGCCTTTTCCGGAACCTCGTGGAGTGTGTTGAGGCCGCCCGCGGCGGTTGCCGCCCTTGGTTAGCACATTGATCGAGTGCGATTGCCAAGCCGACCTTGATCTTCCTTTACCGGTCCGAGCTCTGAAGCCGGACAAATTGAATCTTCGCTGATCCCGCGAGGGTTAGGCTTCGACCGGGCAAGAAGATTACCAAGATCCGAGGTATTCCTGTCCTGTGGTCTCGACTCGGGTTTCAGCGGACTTTTCGGCTTTCCCACCCCCGTCTCGCTCTAAAGCCGCATGGCTCCGGAGGCAAAGAGGACCTGGCCGGGAGTACAAGACGTAGTAGCTCGAACCTCCCAAGGGTTCTCCAAGTGTACCTACACCGGTATCTCCAGCCTTCGTATCTTTCTCTCGCTGCCGTTGAGAGGATTTCTTCTTTTGTTTTCTGAGGATTGCTCCTGACGCTTTCGAGACTCGCACCTGTGCAAAGTGAGCAGCCGCAAACATCGTAGCCGATGTGGACATTAGAGGAGGATCCAAATTAAGAGGCGGAGAAACCGGTTCTCGTGGCACTCTTCTTGGGCACCCACTCAATGGAATTCACGCCGTTATTGTTCGGAAAGGGATTCCCGATCGGTATTGGGCCCACGGGGCGCTCTAACTTGCCTTCTTCTATCAAGTTCGATTTCGTATCGTAACCCCAAACAATTGTCAAGTGGTATGGCCGTGATACCGATGGAAGGCGCAAAGATTTGCTCTTGTCCGCATTAGCTACGGGAATTTTGGGTTTATAATTGGCAACGGGCTTAAGGAGACCCTCCTTGATTAACCCTTCCAAAGATCTTGCTCAGCCGGGCATGTCCAACTTGTCGAAGTGTACGACAGCCGCTTCGAGTAGAATTGTTGCTTTGGGACTCGGGTTTCGTTACCCGACCGTTGTCCCCGATGGACGTAGTCGACGGACGTATCTTTCCCTTTGCCGGGGCCTGCGATTGAATGCAACCGTTGAGCGGTATCTCGTATGGCCGTGCAAAGAGCTAACTTTTCCTTGAGATCCTTCTCGAACCGTGAGCCGGCATTGACCATGGCCCGAGATCCGGGAAGAAATTGTGACCGATGAGAGTTTCGATGGACGGTCTTAGCGGTGACTTGAAGATCCGCATCTGCTCGTCTTTGGAGAGTGGCTCCATGATCTCGGAGAGTTTCCACTCCATCTCTTGTAGAATTCCCCAACACTTTCATCCGCTTTCGCTCAAAGGGTGATTAAGTCCTCGCGACTTGTTTCCCACTCTAAGTTGGATCCGTACCGCCCAGAAGATGTTACCGATCCGTTCCCAGTGTGGCGATCCGCGTGCTTGACCCTCGAAACCATCGTAACGCCGAACTTTTGAGCGTATGTTGGAAGTGGTCGGCCATTTGCCGGAGGGTTGCTCCTTTTGCTCTCATGCCGAGAACGTAGGTGTCGACGTGCGTTTGAGGACATTCGGTTCCATCGAATCGGTCCATCTCCGACATTCTCGAACTTGGCAGGAGAGGCGTGACCATTCCCGGATCTCGTGGGATTTGAGCGTTTCCCGCTTTGAGCCGCTCATGGTGGCTTTCTGTGTCTTTCATCCGCTCGACCATCCAGCTAAGGTTGGGTCCAGCAAGGATCGTGAGGCTCGGCGCCGGTGCTACCACGTGAGCGGTAGTGATTGGAGGTGGAAGGCTTGGTATATGAGAATATACGGAGCCTTTTTCTCGAATCAGACGGGGTTTGTCCCCGGTGTTTAGGGATTCGTGTATAGGCAACGGGACGAACCCGGAGGGTATTGAGGGATATTGGCATCCTGAGATGGTCCAAATGGGTGCGCCGGTGATATTGAGTGACGGGCGTAGCACCGGGCCGACTAAAATTGACAGTGGTTGCCCCGAGAGGTGGCAACATGGAGCCTAGGTCGGCCTGTTTCCTTGGTTGGAAGGCATCCCGTAAGTTGGCGGGGGAGGAACCCGATTGAAGGTTTGGTGAACCGGTTTCGGGGAATCGTCATCCTCGACTGTGACAAAAGTACCGTCCGACCGGGGATAGCCGCTATACCACGCTCATCTCGTAAGCCGTACCACGAAATTCCGCCGATCTTCTTCGCCTCTTGTGAACCTCACAAGCCCGGATGGCTTCTTCCAATGTCATATCTCGTTACCGGTGGCGGGGTCCTTCCCCGTCACGATTTCTCGGTGAGCTAGACATGTCGGAAATTTCGGGTGCCGAGGGAACCGAGGGAACCGAAGAACCTCTCGACGCCGCCAAGCTATCGGTGATCCCGGCAAGGCGCCGACCCGGAAATCTGAACCACTTTCTCGCTCGCCGCAGGGAACGAAAGGAAGGGTTTAGGCTTCTAAAAGGGTATTTGGCTCAAGGTTTTCGGGCTTGTGCAATGTGCGCTACCGATTAATGTTTACTTAAAGCACATTTTCTCGTAGTCCTAATTGGTTGGAAAAGAGCGTGTCTTCTTTTTCGCAACTAATCCTAGAGCTCTAATCGGCGGATCTCGTCACTATGCTTATAAGCCCCTCGTTTCCATTGTAGATCATCTTTCTCAGACGGACTATCCCGAGCGAGGTCTGATAAGGCAAGCGAGTTCCACCGACAAAGGAAAAAGTGAACTTAAGGCTAGCTGATCACGCAAACTTTCAACGGGTGTTACGTACGGGCCACGGTCGAAGTCAACGTCCTTAAGTTAAGGGGGATCATGCCAAAATTTGGGCATGACCTCTCCCGACTCGCTTGTGCGAGAGACCTTAGCTTTAGCGTTGGCCAAGTTGTGGCCGGTACGATACATACGGCGAGGTTTGGTGACACGGCATCACATTGAACCTTCTGTATATTTTTCGGCAGAGCTCCGCGTCAAAGTCAAGGATGAAAAGCTCAAGACTTCGGGTCGGGAACGACCTTCGGTCTCAATCTCTCGAGCTTGACTCGGAGCGGGGCCCGGTGTGAAAAACATACACTTAGGCTTTATGACACGAGCTAAGCCAAAAACCAACCGGGGTCTTGGACAAAGTGTGACACAAAGAGTGCATGGCTTACACGAGCTAGGATGGGATGTTTGGGACGACCCCGCGCGCCCGAAAGGCATCCGGCAGCCAATCGGAGTGCAACCGATAAGGCCATCCCGGGTTAGGGGTTGTAGTGTGCAGTGTACCGAGGCAGCAAGTGCACGTGAAATGCGGTGTTCCGAGGCAGCAAGTGCGCGTAGCGTGCGGTCACTAAAATTCTTTTTCTGAGTAAAACAGAGATTTTTCAGAATGTGTCTTAAAGAATTTATGATGCACAGTTCAAAAGACAGCAATGAAAATCAAATATGAATGGGAATGCACAAACATGGTAAGATTTTGAAAAGTTGACAATGTAATGCCTTTGAAACAAAAACCGTTCGAGGTTTAATGGAACTCACACACACGAAAACGAGGAAGGGTAAACGAAAGTTTGACCCACGGAAGGATTTTTTGAAAACAATGGCAGTTTTGAAAAAAGTATCTTTTCCCCAGCGGAGTCGCCAACTGAAATTACCCGATCTTTTCGCGCGCGGGCGGGGGGCGCGGAAAAGGCGGTTGTCTTTCGCGGAGGGGTTGGTGTCTGAGACCTCGCTTCATGGGAAGGAACAAAATGAGGAGTCGCCACGCGGTTTTTGTATTTTGAGCCCAAACGTTGAGAAACGGCTATTGTGAAAATGTGTCGTTTTTATTGGTAGCAAAAACTTAGGAAAAGGCTTTAAAAAAAGGGATCATTTTTATTGGCAAGAAAACGAGTAAAAGCTTTTTTGTACCAGAGATTGTTAGGTTCGGAGGTCAAGTTACGTTTCGGGTAGAGTATTACGAGATCGCCCGAAACGCCTCGCATGACGAGTCTTTCTACCTTTCTCGAAATCGTGTGTGTGTGTGTGTGTGTCTTTTGAATGGGGGCTTGAATGACAAGCTTAATCTTGGTTTGAATGACAAACGTTGATTAGGTGACTTTTGAAAAGACGAGCGTTTGAATGACAAACGTCGGTTTTGAGTTGAAATGAGCGTTTGCAAACGTCGACTTTGAGTTTGAAATGAGCGTTTGCGTGGCAAACGTCGACTTTGAGTTGAAATGAGCGTTTGCGTGGCAAACGTCGATTTTGAACCGTGCGAGTCATTGTTAACGATTTTTACGGGCAAAATGCGTATTAAATGATTTTAAGTGTCAAATGGCGGCTTTGAGTTTGAAGATGAGCGTTCGGAGGCCGAACGTCATTTCACGCGTTTTGAAAGAGAGTTCGACGGACGAACTCCGGTTTTGAACCGGGCATTACATTGTTAACGATTTTTACGGGAAAAATGCGTATTAAATGACATGCGATCAACGAATCGGGTTGCGACTCGGACTTTGAAAAGTAAATACTATCACGATCCAAACGGATCGGACTTTGTAAATGACAGTATTTAAAGTGCGGTATCAACGGAATCAAATGATCCGTATTCGTAAATGACGATCAACGAGGCCAAACGGCTCGGAATTGTAAATGGCGATCAACGAGGCCAAACGGCTCGGAATTGTAAATGACGATCAACGAGGCCAAACGGCTCGGAATTGTAAATGACGATCAACGGATCGATCGATCCGGAATGGTAAATGACATAAAAGTAAACGGAACGGGGTCGGAACGCCGTTTTAACCCGTGATTACTTCTCTTACGGAAAGAGAAGAGGATCGAGGGGCTAAAACGTATCGGACCCCGTTAGACGGAGGCGTCTACATTTCGATAACGACGTTCGAAACGGTTATAGCGACTGGCGCGTAAACCGAGACGGAACGGGAGATTTAGAGAGAGGGAGTTATACCTATGGCTAGGGTCGACTCCTTTGGCTTGGGAGGTGTGTACGGGACACGGAAAGTGATTTGAAAGGTTGTTTCGAAGTTGTAAGGGGCGTATTTGACCGAAATACGAAGATTTCACGCAAATCGAGACAGAACGGGAGCTCGGGAGGGGTGAAAACAGCTTAGGCCGTGGGGGGTGGTGATTTTTGGTGTGAATTTTCTGTCCATTTGCCTTTGACAGCAACTTCTATTTATAGGTGAAATTTGCAGTAGGAGTCCGGACGGACTTGGCCTGAATCCAGGGGGTTTTGTGGTATTTTGAGAATTTGAGGGACTTGGCCGGCAATTTCGTAAAATGTGCACGGTGAGTCCGGCCGGACTTGGCTTGCAAATCGTGGGTATTTTGGTCTTTTCCCTTTGAATTTGATTGAAGGGTGACTAGAGGGAGGTGGCATGGCTGCCACGTGCCCCTCTGAGTCACCAGCCATGTGGGATTTTGTCCCCCGGTCCCGGTTTTGTCCGTTTTTTAAAATAACAGTCCGAAAAATGTCCGAAACGCCCTCGGAAAGTGCCGGAAAAATGCGTTTTTCAGGGAAAGCCATACTTTTACGTGAGATGACACGTGCTAAGTACGGTTCGACGTCGGGATGCATGGGGCAGTCCCGGGATGTCTCGTTGGCACAGCAACGGGGAGTTTAACGAGTTCCGGTTAACCTGGAGCGGGCCAGTTAACGGATTTCGGTTAACTTTCTGACGGATTTGGACGATCCGGATTTGGGTACTTACACTTGGTTAGGTATAATTACCTTTTATTAATTTCAAATACAAAGCATTTAGTGCAATTTGAACGTTGTGTCCCTAGACTTCCCCAAGGTGTAGTATGCGTAAATAAAGGATTAGCCTTTTCCAACCGTTTATAGGATTTAAATCACCGATTTATACTTGAAGATAAATAAATTTGTTTGCGCGAGTCTGTTCCTCTTTTCTTCTCCCTCTTCCATATTTCCTCTTCTTTCCCTACCTTATAAACCCGTATCCACCCTCTGTAGCGGTGACAAGTTGGGTGCATGCTCTGATTTTCTGTGGTCGTTGGATTCCTATCTGTTTCGCTATCTGAGATGTCTGGTGCAAGAGATATGCCATCCGCTCAGTCTGGAATTCCTCTCACTTCAGGCCAGTTGGACATGAATGATCTTTCAGTAGTAGAGTTGCGAGCTGCTCTTGAAGTCGCCATGGTTCGTGAATGCAAGGCTCAATTGCTTGCCCAAGTTGCCAAAGCCCGAGAGGAAGAGACTCATGCTAGATTTGTTGAAGCAATGCGCATCCGAGGGGTCACAATAATTCGCCACGAAGATGGGTCATACGAAGAAATCATCAAGGCCAGCAGTGTTGATCACGGGAGTGGAAATGTAATGAAGGGGGTGAATGAGGATGGACAAGATAAGATTCTTTCCCCGGTACCTCATGTGGTCCAAACTCAGATTAAGGATGAACAACCGATCACTGAGGTTTTCAGTTTTCCTGATCAATTTGATTTGAAGAGTCGTACCAGCCAGGCTCCCAAGGATCACTGCCATTTCACTCTGACCAAGTTCCCCTTCAAGGAAATGTTTCTTTATCACCAATGAGTTCACATGGTTTCAACTTATCATCCCCGCATGATCAGCATTCAGGACCGACCTCATATGTAACTGTGAATCAGATGTCTTTTATTCCAGCTGTGAACCCTATCCAGCAAGGGACGGCAATACCCGAGTCCCCTCCAAAGAAAGTTCAGAAAGGAAGAAAGAAAGCGTATTGGGGAAAGGTAGGGATGCCTATGAATCAATTTCTCAAGGTTTTGGTGAGCGGAGGTTTAGTTCAGCCACTAGTTAATTATATCCCTCTTCATCACAATGAAAACCTAGATCCAAGCAATTATTGTGACTAACACCAATATTCAGGACATATCACTCATGGATGCATACATTTGAGGGTGATCATCCAGGAACTCATTGATGAGGGGAAGATCGAGATAGGTTCCCATGAAGGAAGCAATATTCGGGATCTTCGTCAGTTCCCACCTCGTATGAAGCGGGAATTCGATGACCTTGGGATAACAAATGAAGAAGCTTTCAATGGATTGATGCGAAGAGGAATGATAAAGCCGCTTGATAACTACCATCCCCTCAAAACCAATCCGAGTTTGGATCGCAGCAAGTACTGTTACTATCACCAATACCCTGGTCATGCCACCAACGACTGCGTTCCCCTGAAGATGTTGATTCAAAGGATGGTTGATGAAGGTAAAATTGAGAAAGATCCTCCTAAGGTGGCCGATAATCCTCTTCCGCAACTCTAAATATTCCCCATGTGAAGAAGTCAGTCAGTCAAGCATTGTAGGGTCTTAGATTGTTTTATCTTGCTTAGCAGATGTTGTTTTTATGATTTGAGTCTTCTACATCCATGTTATGAGTCTTTTATTTCAATAAATAAAATATTTGTTTCTATTCTTGCTAGACTCGAGACATTATTTGTGCACCCACGTTACATTTTATTGAAATGGTTTTATTCTACATAATCACTTGTGCTGCTCACTGACTAATGCTTTGAAATGACTAATATTCAAATTAATTCGAGCGAGAAAATCGACTGATATCTGTCCCAATTTGGGGCTTATCAATTCCCCATTTTGCATCCCATATGCTCACGTCTCTTTCGTTATCCTCGTCGTCGCTCAAAGAATTTGCATGAATCTTCCTCAGTAAGCTTAAACAAGCAAATGAAGACTTGATCTCGTTCGGATCATCCGGTAGGGACTGCGGTTGAAACCTTTCACCCCAAGGAAAACCTTTACCTTACCCTCACTAAACAATACCCCTTCGGTTCAAGATCGGCACGCTTTGAAACCCGTCTAACCATCACCAGAAGAAGAGGGACTATCCTTGAGACTCCTGTGATTCAAAGAAAGATCGACCGTCTCCAAGCTCAAGAACGACAGAAAGCAATGATCCATCCTAGAGGCTAGATGAAGTTTTCTCTCAAAAGCAAATTTGAAAAAAAAAAAGAGAAAAAAAAAGAAAAGAAAAAAAGAAGAAGAAAAGAAAAAGAAAGAGAGCCTAGTCCCCAGAGATCCGCTCAAAAACAAAAGTCAAAGGATCCGGTCGTTACTCAAAGAGGAGTCTCAGAGTGAATAAAGAGATAGTATGGATGTCCCCTCACCATTACCTCTAACCGATCCCAAGCCGTCCTCTCGATTTTAGAGGATATTCCCATTACCCTTACCCTTGACAAAGCCAAGATTGGCCTCTCATTCTTAGAGGCAAATCAATCCCTTCACCTTAGAAATCCCAAACACATACCCAAAAGCCAACCTCTCATCTTTAGAGGTTCGGTCAGCAAAATGCCTAGCCGACCTTTCGTTTTAAGAGGTTATGATATCCTAAATCACCCGAAGACCGATTGAAACCCCGATACCCAATCGCAGCTCCTACCGAATAGCAGTTTCATTCCAATATTGTCGAGATCTAAAAACAGATTATTGCTTAAAGTGGAGCCAAATCCATCCCGGCTCAAAGGACCGTCAAGCGAAGATTGTGCGAATTCCATTTGTCCATTCGACGTTGCATGTGAGCATATTTCATTTCTCCTCCGCAAACACTTGCCGTGGACGTCCCACTGGGGCTTCTCATCCGTGTCTCCCATCGACACTCCAAGAGGACATGTTCTTTCAATTCTCAAAATCTTCAAAGGTCCTCAGATCCTCGAATTTCAATGTTCATTCTTTTCATTCGGGATAAGCCGAACTACGGCGACCTGAGCTCCTCCCTAGGAGGGGAACGTAGGCAACCATAACTGGTTCGGTAGAAATCACAAACACATCTCAGAAGATCCGATCTCCTCAAGGACTATTCCCATACACTTTCCATCCTTCCGAATTTGATTCTCAATATCAGTGGGTTTTCTCCTCGGGATTGATTGAAATATTTGTTCATATCGGCTTTGGTGGTTGAATAACCCGAACATCAATAAAGGGTTTTAAGCATCTTTGTGATCATCATGAATAAGACAGGTTTTCAAGTGTCTCGGCAAGTCTTCTTCTCTACGATTTTAGGGATATAGACCCAAACACTGTCTTGCTGTCAGCAGGGGCTTCCATACACTTTTCCACACCTTGTGATTCTTATACTCTCCCAAAAGAGTCAAACCCAAAAGCGAGAATGTCATACACAAGTTCGGGAACCATTCCCACCTTTCGAAAAATGTGCCCCTACACATAAGACATTCCTAAGTCTTGTCCGCTGACTGATTGACCGAAGCTCGAAGAATGATCTCCTCTTGGGTTACGTGATGTATTGATTGCAATGAAGCTGAATGTCGGATTGGGACTTGGTAAAAGAAGAAGATTGATGGGTTCATTTGTACAGAACACCTGGGCTGACTTCATAATCTCGATCCTCGGGGGGGATTGGTTACTTAAAAGCCTACTTTATAGTGGGGCTACTGAGTCTCATACCCTCAGGCTAAGGAAGAAGTTTTAAGATAATGTGAAAGTCTGATTTTGAAGTCCTGCCTACATGACTTGTTGTGTCACGCGACATAAGGTGCCCCAGCTGTCCTGAGTCATGCGACATCTTGTGACCAACACCAGACATCAGTAATCTGCAATCTGATCTGTACCAGGGCATACCCCGACTTTGTCACAAGCTGCAAACAACCAAAACCATCATCCTACAGATAAGCCTGGGAGAGGGATTCATTCAGTTCAAATGCATACAAACCCTCATAAACATGCCAGTTCATTCAAACCACAGTTATATCAAAACCAAAACCATTCGGAAAAAAAAAACCTTCCCTTCCTATTCTTCCCAAAGAAATAGGCTCGTGCAAACAACATAAAAAGCTAGCAATAATATATTAAGTCTAGGAAAGTGCAAAGTAAATAAAATTTCAAAATTAAAAAGAAAGAGTGTTTGTCTGTTTCTTTCCAAAAAGGGGTACAATAATCAAAAGAGCAATGTTTTGATACAAGGGGCTACTCCGAGCCATCATCCTCAGAAACGTAGACACCATCGTCATTGGAGCTATCATCATCATCAGCACCATCGCTGCCCTCTCCATCTGCATCCCCTTCCTCGGTATCCGGATCAGCAACAGGATCGTGGTAAACAATGGGATCATCACAAAAGAGCTCGTGGACAGCGGGAATAGCCATGGTCTCGATCTCATAAGGATCACCAGAAGTAGCACTAACAGACTCGGGACTAGGCAGACGACGAGGGGCAGTTTTGGTCCTGGGCCTGTGTGTGTCCTCAGCAGCCATATCGGTCCGAGATCTCTTCCTGCTAGGCAAGCTGGGTGTAGAATCATCATCATCAGAGCCCCGAGCCGGACACCGCTCCCTCCAATAACGGTTGCTCCTCTCCAGCTGGTCAATCATATCCATGGCTCCGGTATAATGACGAGCAAAACTCCAGTAAATGTCAGCAGAGACCTATTACAATCAAACAGAAGAAGAATCAGGAACCAGTAATCATGAAAGACAAGGGATGTAAACAGTCCACAGCAATAAAAAAGAGAGACGGTACTTACAGATCAGGTGCCCTCTGGAAGCTGAAAATAGGGATAAATCCTGCTGGTATCAAGGGGAGCCCGTCTCAAATGATCCCCATCCTGAAAATCAACAAAAGAAGGGGGTAAGGGAGCATCTGCCACATGTCCAGCAAAAGGGCCTACACCCTGAACATCACATCTCGGAGCCACCTGTGGAGACCTCAACCTCGTCGCCATGTAAGCTCCATAATCTCCCTCCTCCTCAGTATAATTGAACGCGGCCTCCCCCTGGATCAAAGATTCCACATCCTCTAGTTTCTGAGGAAACCATATATCAGCTGGAGGGTCAACCGGGACTCTAGTAGCGCTGCCAGGGCCGTGCTATCTATAGAATCGCTCTCCCAAATACAGTGCATCCCCAGATAAGCCTACCAACAACTTGCAGCACTCAGTCAAATGCAAGGCATGTCCAAGATCAAGATCAGCATATCAGTTCCCCCAAGGAAACAAACTCAAACTCTCGGGAGTCCCCCGCAAGTAGATCAAGGTGTCAGGGTAAGAAGCAGTCACACGTCTCCTGGTGTCCGCTGTTCGGACCTTCTGCCGCGCATTTTTCACCCAGCGCCTCATGGCAGGAAATGTAGTGGCCGGGTACGCCTCCTCCACCCACCAAGCATAGCATCCGATAACCTCATAAGCCCAGACCTGGAAAAGGGAAATCAAAGCAAATCAGATTGATAAAAAAAGAGAGAGGGATAGAAAGAAAAATTATGCAAAAGATGGACTCAGATTGGGAAATACCTCAAAAGTAAAATGCCAGCAGTTGAAGGACTTAGCCTCCCCCCTACTGACATCATCCAGAGCCAAGTACAGCTCAGCAAGCCTGGCCTCTCCCCAGGGTAAGGTCCCAAAAACACCCCAGTCTCTCAAAAGCTCTAGTAAAGAAAGCAAAGCAAAAGACGTGGCGTTGATGAACAGCATATCAGAAAAACCAATCCACACAAAGGCCCTAGCCAATCTCAAAGCCCTCAGCCTATCCTCCTCAGTATCTGCCACCTCAGATGGATAATCCCTACTCTGCACAACCATCTAGCTGTGAAGCTCCCCAAGCTCATACCCGTTCCCCTTCTTGCCCCTGGGAACAAAACCAATCAACTCCATGAAGTAAGCCTCAGTGGGAGGCTGTGGATCATCCTCAAGAGCAGGCTCCTCTAAATATAAAGGCTCATCAGTGAAAGGGAGGCCCGTGATAGCAGCAAAATCGTACAGCGTAACCGTCGCCTCTCCCCAGGAAAAATGGAAGGAATGAGTAGTCTCCCACCAAAACTCTCGGAACGCCCTCACCAACCCCGTGCTCCTCTGGGTATCCCTGATGCTCCTCGCCATCTCAAAGAATCGGCCAAGCCCGGCGGCATATATCAAGCCCTTAGGCGAGTGCTCTAGCTCCTGACTGCCGGGCAAGAGATCCCACAGGTGACCAACAACCTCTGGGGAACCTCGGGTACGCAACTCCTGCAGGTAAACACAACTCAGGTATGAATATCTCTAGTTTTCAAAAGAAACATGCCAAAAAATTGTCCCTAATTGTAATTTCGTACTTCTCCAAGAAAAATTAGGGTTCAGACATTTAAACAGACATTCATGATTTCTCATAAGCTCAGAATTATGCAGCAAACTCAGATTTTTGCAGGAAAAAGCTCAAACTTTTCGACACAAAATCAATTGTTCAAAAATAGTGAAAAGCAAGGGTTATGGAATTACCGTGTCTTTCTTCCCCGGTGCAGAAGTGTGTGCCCTGAGTTGGGGATAAAATTCTCCTCGCACCGCTTGAGGGATAAACGGCCTTTGATTCCTCTGTGCATTCTTCCTCCGAGCAGCCAGTTGAGCTTGGAGAGGCCCTTTCTTTGTGGGGCATGGTCTAGGAGGCATGATTGCTAGCCAAGAACGGAATCGATACCCTAATTTCTCTTGATTTCACTCGAAATTGTGTAAATGGAGGATCTTTTCTCTCAAAACCGTCTGCCTTCCTCTAAAATGTTTTTCAAAAATGAAGATTGTTTGTTGTTTTAAAAGACTGGTCACATGCTTTATTAGGTCATGCGATAAACCGTGTCTCTGGGCCAAAAATTTCCAAAAAACCCCCTGTGTTTTAGTAACTAACACTTTGATCCATGTAGTACTCCGAGTGTTGTTTTCCCCTGCAGGTACAACAATTAACTGAGCAAATCTCAAAGATTGCCCCTCAAAGCAAAACCGAGACAAAGAATCCGTGTCTATTTGAGTCTCCCCAGCAGTGCGCACCAAAATCAATGGCCCCGCGGCCAAGGTACCAAGAAGAGTTTGCTGCCCAGCAAGCAAAGTACCCGGCTTACCAAGAAAAGCTCGGGACACAAAAGTCAACCATCAACAGAGATGGCCCCGCCGCCAAAGCATCAATAAGAGTTCGCTGCCCAGCAAGCGAAGTCCCCGGCTTACCAAGCAAAGCTCGGGACACAAAATCAACCATCAACAAAGATAGGCCCCGCCACCAAAAAGTTAGCAAAGAGTCCGATCCCCAGCAAGCAAAATTCCCGTCATATCAGGCAAGGTCCTAGACCCCAAAGCCAACAGTCGACAAAAGACCGTCCCGCATCCGGTAACCGTCAACAGCAGTTAGTAGCAGAGGACCCTCCGGCAGCTACATCTATCCCTAGCAGCATAAATAATAGCATCAGTCACTCCGGTAGCTACAGATTTCTCAGTCGAGTATTGGGTGACAACCGCACAGTCGAGTATTGGGTGACAACCGCACAGTCGAGTATTAGGTGACAACCGTACAGTCGAGTATTGGGTGACAACCGCACAGTCAAGTATTGGGTGACAACCACATAGTCGAGTATTGGGTGACAACCGCACAGTCGAGTATTGGGTGACAGTCGAGTATTGGGTGACAACCACACAGTCGAGTATTGGGTGACAACCACACAGTCGAGTATTGGGTGACAACCGCACAGTCGAGTATTGGGTGGCAACCACACAGTCGAGTATTGGGTGACAACCACAAAGTCAAGTATTGGGTGACAACCGCACAGTCGAGTATTGGGTGACAACTGCACAGTCAGATTTTGGGTGACAACCGCACAGTCATGCTCGAGGTTGACAACCACATAGTCACTTTCGAACTACGATCGACTTGATTCCCTCCCAGGTATACGTAGGAATCCTTTCTCCAAAGGTCCAGCCATCCGATTCCCCAGATCACCATCCAGCCCTTCGCCTTATCCCCCAGCTGCTCATTGGGATTGGGTCTTATTTTATCGACAACCTCACTTCTTCCATAAGTGATGTTGCCGAGGGGCTCTGTAAGTACGCCAATCCAATTCGCAACCCTTCCAGATGCATTTTAATATGATAAAATTGCATTTAGGGGCATTTTGGTAAATTCCCAGTCTATCCCGAGACTTTCGGAAATATTTTATAAGTTTCTCGCGAAGGAAGTACCTTTTTGTACTTTACTCATGCCAAGGGACCTAAAAGGAATAAATCTATTTTGGACTTTTTAGGTATTATCCAAGAAGGTTCCAGAATCAGATTTGGCGCCAAAAACGGTTATGGTCACCTTGTGTCACGCGACAAGTCGAAGCATGGAAAGTGGTTACAGAGTGCCGTGCGACATAGGATGACCATGATCAGTAGCTATAAATAAGACCCTACCCCTCTCAGTTTTGGATCCCAATTTCAGTCACCTAACATCACTCTGCACAAATTGCCTCAGAACCTCTCTCTCTCCTCCTCCCTCACCAAAATTAACCAATTCCCCTCCAATTCCATCACCTTTCACACACCTTCAACCTAATTACTCTCCTACTTCCCCAAACACCTTAGATCCTCCAATTCAGCTCTCAGTCCGTGCCTAGATCTTTATTTCAGAAGTTGAATCGAAGGCTTTTGCACCTAACTTGGTGTAGAAGTTGGGGACTACAAGGGTAACACATCTCTCCCTCTCTCTCTCTCTCTCTCTCATCTATTTATCTAATTGTTCTTCCTTCTTCTCCACTTGATAATCAGGCTCCATCTGCCTCAGATTATCAAGTGGCAACTGCAATCGCTCTGTTTAAATCGTATGTGCTTGAGTCTAATTTCATGCTCATGATGTGATCTACTTAGATTTGCAATTTGGATGTCAAGGGAGTGTGGATCTCTCATATCCACACTCCTTTGGTTGATTCGTACCTAATTCATGTTGTTCTTATTGATTCTGGTATAATTGTTTGATTTGATTGTGCATCTATTGAATCTGCTTCTCAGTTTGTAAGGTACCTGCAGATGATAAACCTGTGTCACGCGACACAATGGGACATGAGAAGTCCTGTGTCACGCTATATATCGTGACCATCTGCAGGGACCATGTTTCAGTTGTAAGTTGATTCAACTAGTTAGCTTAGCATTTAGTCGTAGTTAGTTTGTTTAATGCTCAGATCTAGTTTATAACTGTGTTTTGTGTTCATCTAGAGATCTCTATAATCTGTTTGTTGTGAGTCCCTGCAAGGTGACTATTGGTGTCACGCGACACATTTGGACATGAGGAGTCCTGTTTCACGCGACATAAGTGGTCCCTTGCAGAGGACTTGTTTTCAGTTGTAATCTGTTCTTATTGCTGTAATGGGACGTGGCCTCCCTGAACAATTGGTCTACAAATTGTAATGACCTCTCCCATTCAATAAAATTCATGTTTCTTGCATTTGTTTATTATCGTTGTTTGCACATTTTTTTGAATTATTTGGATGTCTAAATTAGAAAAACTCATCTACGGATGAGGCGTGTTGGGTGAACTCTCGATTCTTCCCAACACGTAACCTGACCCCCGAACCCGTTCTCTTTCAAAAGGTTTTTCAAAGTGCACCTCTAAAAGCATGGCGTGGTGACTCCTTCATTTTCTATTCTAAACCTAAATTTAATTTTTTGGGCGAGCGCCATTCAGATCGTAGTTCAGGACTCACTAGACAGTTAGGAACATGTCTAGGATCATGGGCCTTTTGACAACTCGGAGGCTATCACCTGAAGGAACTAAAGCTTACGTCGCTATCGCGGAGATAGAGGTAGCTAAAGCTTCATTTTGACAATTCGGAGGCTGTCACCTTAAGAAGCTATAGCTTTCATCGCTATCGCGGAGATAGAGGTAGCTAAAGCTAGAATTTGACAATTCGGAGGATGTCACCTGAAGAAGCTATAGCTTTCGACGCTATCGCGGAGATAGAGGTAGCTAAAGCTGAAATTTGACAATTCGGAGGATGTCACCTGAAGAAGCTATAGCTTTCATCGCTATCGTGGAGATAGAGGTAGCTAAAGCTGGAATTTGACAATTCGGAGGATGTCACCTGACGTTATCCCATTTGGCGATAACGGAGGATTTCCCGGAGGAGATGTTATCCCATTTGGCGATAACGGAGGATTTACCGGAGGAGACATTATCCCATTTGGCGATAACGGAGGATTTCCCGGAGGAGACGTTATCCCATTTGGCGATAACGGAGGATTTCCCGGAGGATACGTTATCCCATTTGGCGATAACGGAAGATTTCTCGGAGGAGACGTTATCCCATTTGGCGATAACGGAGGATTTCTGGGAGGAGACGTTATCCCATTTGGTGATAACGGAAGATTTTCCGGAGGAGACGTTATCCCATTTGGCGATAACAGAGGATTTCTCGGAGGAGACGTTATCCCATTTGGCGATAACGGAAGATTTCCCGGAGGATACGTTATCCCATTTGGCGATAACGGAAGATTTCCGAAGGAGACGTTATCCCATTTGGCGATAACGGAGGATTTCCCGGAGGAGACGTTATCCCATTTGGCGATAACGGAGGATTTCCTGGAGGAGACGTTATCCCATTTGGCAATAATGGAGGATTTCCCGAAGGATACGTTATCCCATTTGGCGATAACGGAAGATTTCCCGGAGGAGACGTTATCCCATTTGGCGATAACGGAGGATTTTCGGGTGAAGACGTTATCCTATTTGGCGATAACGGAAGATCTCCTGGAGGAAACGTTATCCCATTTGGCGATAACGGAAGGTTTCCTGGAGGAGAAGTTATCCCATTTGGCGATAACGGAAGATTTTGAGAAAACGTTATTCCATTTGGAGATAACGGGAATTTTTGGGAGAAAACGTTATTTCATTTGGAGATAACGGGAATTTGTTGCTTAAGTGGAAAGTCCAGGGGCAAAAAGTGTAAATTCAGTCTGAGGCAAATGAAGCCACGCGGCATGAGATGGGGAAAAAGAAGTCGTCCGACTTGAATCCTAATTTTACCAGATTTATTTAAACAGAAGGAGAACGGGCAGCATCACATTGTTGTTGTTGTTCTTGCGAGGAGAGAGGAGAAAGGAGAGAAAAGAGAGAAAGACACCAAGGTTTTTGAATCTCTAGCTTCCTATTGCTTAAAATGGATCAAGAAGGGAACATCTTGCCCCGCCAAGCGCATCGGGCCTTGTCACAAATCGCGAGGATGAGGCGGAGGGAATTTGTTAGGACCGAGCGGAAGTATGACTTCGCGGCGCCTACTTCTGAGTTCTATCCCGGTAAAAGGGAGCACAAGTCTATGAAACCTCAATTGATTTTTGATTGATTAGGGCTAGACTCGAATTTTGGGAATTTTTGGATTTTTCTTGTGATTTTGTTGATGATTTTATGGATTTGATAATTAACCTATGGGGCTAAGGATATGGGTAATCATGCATGTGCAATTTATTCGAAAAAATATGAGAATGACTCATTTTTGAAAATAAAGTGAGAAAAATAATGCCTAAAATGTGACGGAGTTCTTGCATGTGCTAGAACTAGGTCAACTTCTGATCATGGATGTGAAAACAAGATTTTGGACTATGAAAATGATTCATGCATGCCATTTTGAAAGATTAAAACCTATATACAAAGAATTTTGTGAAAACTGGAATTTTTGTGTTTGGGAGAGCATGTGCTCGGGGTGACGTGTTTCAAATGATGAAAGACACGTGTTCTAGGCAAATGATGCTAGAAAACTTCTTATGAATGCTTTTCTTTGGCAATGTGTGCATTATTTTGTGAATATATGCATGCTTTTGAGATGAGCTGAAGGACTAACGTGCTTTGCTTACCTGCAGGAGAGCAAATCACGGGGACCCGCTGAGATAGCGGTGAAGTTGTGGGAGAGGATGCCCAACTTTGAGAAGGATGGCCACAATCCTAGGCAGCTAGTGGTGGCGACGGGTCTCCATTCTTTTGTCGAGGCTATCGGCCGAGGCATTCACGTGACCTCCAAGAGCAAGGGGCTGGTCCAAGCTCTTTCTGAGTTTTGGTGGGACACCACTCATAGCTTCCATCTAGGCTGGGGAGAGGTCATGGTGAATCCCGCCGACTTTACAGCTATTACTGGCCTGAGGTTCACTGATCGGCCTGTGACCTGGAGAGATCACATTTCTGAGGCTGAGTTTAGGGACAATGTGGGGTTTGACCTCCGTTCGAAGGGGCTAGGGATGGAGACTCGGTTTATTAAGGTTGAGGTTTTGAGGTGTATGGAGGGTTTTGTGACCAATGAAGTGACTGCCCACCAGCTCGAGAGAGCTTTAATTTCTTGTGTTTGACTTTGTCTGTCACCATCTTTGCCAATTATGGGACGTTGGCGATGGTTTGTCTACTGGATTCTTTGGATGATTTGGCTACGGTTGGGGAGGTCTCTTGGGGTGAGGCCGGATTGGCAGAGCTTTATTTCTCTCTGGATTTGTACATCCGGAACAAGGCTGCTTCGATGGACTGCTTTTCTTTTGCCCTGGAGGTATTCTCATTCTCTTTTTCTCTTTTCCTTTTGTTCTTAAGATTATTGAGAGAAATGACCCTTATGTTCTGACATGCAGGTCTGGTTTTGTGAGGTGATTGGGTTCTTTCCTTAGAACCAGCAGAGTGATCCTGCTATCTTCCCGGCTATGGTGCGCTGGAGAGGCGAGGCTAGGGACAAGTTCACCGGGAAGACTCGGATCACCTTTGACTACAAGATAGTGAAGCTCGTCATCAACAGGGATGGTTGTGAGGGAGTGAGCTTCTACCCTTGGGGGAGATATCCAGAGGCTCTTATGGGAGATGCCGTGGTGGTGACCAGGCAGAGGAGGTGGCTGACAGGCTTGACCTATGACATCATCTATTTGGGAGACCGGTTCTCTAGGCAGCACGGTCATGTCCCTCCTTTGGGCGCGATTACCCCTCAGGACCCTCCTCCTTTCATGCTACAGCCCAGGTACTGGTTAGAGGATGAGAGAGACAGGTATAAGGTCGGCTTGGCGGCTGAGGATTATTTTGACTATGCCACCCCGTACGCCACCTTTGTGGAGGAGCGTTTGAGGACGCCTCAGAGGTTAGTGAAGATAGCTGCTGCCCAAGGGTACGGGGAGGCAGAGCCGATTGATCCACCTGTTCCTCTAGCTCACCTTTCTTATGTGGTGAACGGGGTGCCGAGGAGGCTGATGGTGTCTATTCCAGACACGAGGGATGCTGAGTATACTTTGCCGGCTGATAGCCCTGTAAGTAACTCTGGGTTTCTTTTCTTTTCGGCTTTTCTATTTTCTGCGATTCTGAACTTCTCTGGGATTTTCTGAGCTTTTCTCAGCTTTTCCTTTTTCTCACAGGTCCCTGCTCGTACGTACGACACTCTGGTGCGACATAACAGGGGCTGGAAGGAGCTAGCTCGGTCTCTCTTGAGGAAGCTGGCTTGCGTGTCAAGGGCTGCGGGAAATGCGCAGGAGCCAGAGCGCAAGAGAAGGCTTGTCGGTAGCACGGCTTCTACATCATCGGCCTCGGAGTACTACTCATCCTCTACCAGTGTCATGCCTCTGGGGCGAGGGCTTAACACTGATATCCTAGAGCAGCTGGCGGAGTACAAGCATGTGCCCGTCAACCTGACCGCCGTGAGCGATGATGAAGACCTGCTAAGGGACCCCGAGCTCTATGAGCTGAGCAGCGATGACGATGAGTCGGAGGCTTAGGGCTCTTTTTATGCACGCTTAGAGAGGGAGGGAAAAAACAAATGAACAAATGATGAACAATATGTATTTTTTTTTAATTTGGGAGCCAATGAGGCAAAGACAATGTAATGATCCTTTTATTTTCTTTTCATATGGCTATTTTATTATTTTGCATATTACTTGAGCCTCGGGGCAATTTTTTGCATGGAAATGGGGCGAAAATTGAGCTGGAATGGTTTATGATGGCATATGAATGTATGAATGGTGTTTGGGAATGTTTTTATGCAGGTTTCGTTGAGAAAATGGGGTGAGAATCCCACTTGGGCAGTAGATTTGGCTGCTGCAGATTTTTTTTTTTTGCAAAAGCAAATGAAGCTGCCCGGCTAGGACCTGGGCAAATGAGGCCGCACGGCTTGGAGCCTTGTCTGAACTGGTTTTCTGCAAATAAAACCAAGGGAGGGCCTTTTCATTTCATTTTCAACTTAGGCTTGTCCCAACTGATTCCAAAGCACATTTTTGACCAAAAATCGTCGAGTCCGATCACTGCCATGGAAAAACCAGTTTGATTGCAAAAGGGGAAAAGGGATCGTTTTCTTTCCGACCTCCAATCCTGGATGAGACACAACTTTCGATCTCATAAGGGGCTGTTTGACAACACCTTCAAGATCAAGTATTTATGGCATTTGAAGGATCTCCCGCCTGATTGGGACCTTTTGAGAGCAGCAGCGAGATTTTAGGACGTCCGAAGACACGTTTACTGCTTTTCCTACAACGAGCTCGTTCCAACCTTCGAGGATTTCCGGGCATTGATTGGGGGTCCAGAGATTGAGGCCATTTCGATTCCTTTGACCGGGGATTTGCCAGTGACTGTAAAGTTGGCATCTTTTCTGCAAATTTCTCCGGAAGAAGCCGAAGGGATGATGATAGCCCCTGACAGAATTGACATTTCTGATATTCCAAGCAGGTTCGGGTTTTCGGGTACTGCCGCAACCACAGTGTCTATGGATGTCTTTATCCTCGGTGTATTCTCTTTCCTATTCACTGCTGAGTCCTTCAGAGTGTGCCATAGCGGTCTTTTGGACATGGTCAGAGACTGCAGGGCTGGGAGAGATATTGTCCCACTGATTTTGGGAGAGACTCTGCATGGCATTGACAGGATGGCTAGGGGGACCATTTCATGCTGTCTGGGAGCCCAGTTGTACTGAATTTATGGTTGCAGGAGAGACTCGGGGCTTTACCTGGGGCTTTGCCTACTCAGTGTCCTTGGGTGATTTCTCGGAGGGGTGCACCAAGACAACAGGATCAGGGTGGCTGGGAGCTGACGATGGCTTGGCTGTCTGCCTCGGATATCCATTGGTGGGTGCCTCACTGGAGGTTGCAGACTCATAGGACATTTCAGGAGTCCTACATAGTGAGGGTTCCAGGGCTATCTCTGTCGTCTTTCTACATTCCCTGCTTAGTGTCTAGGCAGTTCAGAACCTTGCAAGAGCCATTGGATGAATGGGAGGACATTCGCACCATGGAGGTGGCACCTTTTGACATGAGAGGTCCAGATAGCTTCTCCTTTTTCTCGAGAGCGTGGACATATGCCGCTTTATCGCCCAGGGCCATTCTCAAGAACAAGAAGAGTACCATCTTGACCACGGCTTACTTGGATTGGAACGAGAGGGAGATGGGGGCGACTCTGATTGTTTTGGGAGAGAGGTGCCAGGCTTTATTGGGTGCTGACAGTGAATCTAGAAGGACTCTGAGGGAGACCGAGGCGAAGGCTAGTCGCCATAACCAGTCGAGCGATCTTATTAGAGACATGGAAGCTCGATATGAGAGGTTATCGGAGGTTTCTCCTCTCACCGAGGCTCAGTGGAGGGAGGTAAGAACTCGTGCCAGGATAGAGAAGGCACTTATTGACACGGGTTTGATGGAAACTCCAGTGAGGATTCCTGAGATAGGGATGAGGTAGACCGACATCATTGAGAAGAAAAGGAAGAACACTCGACGGGGTCGAGGTAGAGGAAAGAAGAACATGGAAGACTCTGTTGCTGACAACTGAGAGACCTATTCCGAGCATCTTCTTATTGCCTTTTGCAAACACATTAGCTGATTAGGTCTTTTATTGTATATTTTAGTCTTTGTAGCAGGTTAGGAGAGTCAAGAGTAGACCGTGCTTGAACTCATCAAGAAGTTTTTAATTTGTAAATAACAAGAGATATTATCTTAGAAATTGTTCAAGACACATTTCATGGAAATTCAAATGTCTTATTTATTGTTTAGACCGAACCATTTCTGGCTGCCTACGTTCCCCTTTTACAAGAAAGGCTAAGGGGCTCAGGTCTTCGTAGTTCATTCTGATGAACTTTTTGGATTTTTGTTTTGTTTTTTATTTTTTTTTTAATTTTTTATGTGCGACCCTGTTTTCTGCCTATACCGCCCTTTTCAGGGTTTTCAGCCTAGCTGGGTATTACTCTTTTTGCACTTTTATTGTCTTTTTTTATGTGCGACCCTGTTTTCTGCCTATACCGCCCTTTTCAGGGTTTTCTGTTGGGTTTCGAGGGTCCATGCGCAGCGGAATAATGCAAATTAACTCGAAAACCCGGAGCCCTAGGATCCGTTCTAGATGATTAATTAAGAAGAATGATTTAGAATTACTAACCTTGTGTGCTTTTGTCGTTGATAAACGCGTTCCAACTCCAGATTGAAGAACTAGCAAATCTTCGATGAACGATTCTTGAATCACGAACGTTAGATCTTGATTGGCGAAGATCCTCTATGTGTATCCACGCGTTGAACGAACCCTAGAACAATTCTAGGCGGATTGCTAGATCCTTGATTGAAACTCTTTTCAATCGATGAAGAATAATGGAATTGAAAGGTATTTTTGATTCTCAATTCTCAAATTGAAATCTCTCTTTTGTGTTTCTCTAAACCCAAAAGCATGAGAGTGATGGCTAGGGCAACCAGGGGTTCGTATTTATACGTTATAAAACTTTTCCCCTTGCAAAAACCCTAATTTAAGTCAATTTCACGTCAGTCCAGCGCCGACGGAACGACTCGTCCCCCAGGGCACGAGTCATCCCCTTGCACACGCCTTCGACCAATCGGCGTCCCCTTAAGGGGAATAATTGGCTCAAGCCCAGGGCACGAGTCGTCCCTATGGGCACGACTCGTCCCCATGGGCACGAGTCGTCCCTCAGGACACTCCCTCTGATTCTCTCATCCCAGGCCAAGGGAATAGTTGGTTCAGGCCTGGGGACGAGTCGTCCCCTGAGAACAAAAACTCCATATTCTTCATTTTTGACAATTCGTTCGATGCGTGTGACCCCATAGGACTATATTAAGTTGGCAATGAGTTCGATCACGTCGATCCTCATAAGACATGAGCGGACTCTAGCAAGCCATCATGCCTACCCAATTAATATAATATCAAGTTCGATTTTCCTACATAGAACATATCACAATCCCTTTGTCACACGATGTTATATTGAACATGAGTCATGGTCCACGTCAACTCATATTGTTCAATGCTCTCTCGTTACTAAGTAAATTGATTAATCGAATGATGTTAATCACATTAATTCATTCGGGCATGGCCATGCACTACATCAATCTTACTTACGAGTGGCCTAGCAAACATCTCTCTTTACGAGGAACAAATTTCCATCTTGACTTATCATTCTTCCCAACAAGAATCATATCATGCCAATAATAGCCCTTATTGTTATTCGGTTAAAGACAACATTAAACTATATCAAACATAATATTCATCGAGTGGAAGACGATGATAATCTCAGGTCAAAGGATATCAATGATATAACTATATGAGATTTATTTATGACATACTACCATGACATAAATCTCATAATGGGTCAAGTCCAGTACCTTGTTCTCTAACAAGTACCCATGAATCTAATGTGTATCTCCATGCATATAATCATCACATGATTATCCATTAGACTTCATACTAGTGCTTCATAAGAACTAGGGACACGATTATTAATGTAAACATGCAAACACATATAATAATCAAAGTAATAATCTCATATATATAAATGAAAATGACAATACAAATAGGTCTATCTCTATAGGCCTAGGGCACTAACACCTACGCCTCCCACTTGCACTAGGCCCAATCATTCATGTATCTTATACCCATGGACCTAACATGACCATCATGTTTAGCTTGTGGCAAAGGCTTGGTGAGAGGGTCCGAAATGTTTTCATCCGTTTGGTACCTTGCATATCTTGACGCCCTCCCTTTCACAGATTTCTCGAATGAGGTGGAAACGTCTCGTAATGTGTTTGGATCGTTGATGTGACCTTGGTTCTTTTGCTTGGGCAATAGCACCATTATTGTCACAATAAAGCTCTATCGGGTTAGTGATATACTGGAGAACGACTTCTAAGTCACTAACGAACTTCTTGATCCAAACCGCCTCCTTAGCCGCATCCGATGCCGCTATGTATTCGGCTTCTGTTGTAGAATGAGCAACAGTGCTTTGCTTGGAACTCTTCCAACAAACAAGACCTCCATTTAGCATAAACACGAAATCGATCGCGATCTATAGTCATCTTTGTCGGTCCTGGGAAGCTTGCATCTGTGTAACCCTTTACAACCAGATCATCTTCCATTCCTCCAAATACCAAGAATACATCCTTAGTTCTTCTCAAGTACTTCAGATATTCTTGATCGCTATCCAACGGTTCTCACCAGATCGATCGTATCTACTCGTTGCGCTTAGAGCATACGAGACATCGGGTCTAGTACATAACATGGCATACATGATAGACCTAATTGCCGAAGCATATGGAATATCACTCATCCTCTTTCGGTCATCATTTGTCTTAGGACAATGAGTCTTGCTAAGAGTAATGCCATGTCCCATTGGCAAGTTCTCTCTCTTAGAATTTTCCATGCGGAATCTTCTAAGGACCTTGTCAATATATGTACTCTGACTCAAATCAATCATCCTTCTTGATCTATCTCTATAGATCTTGATACCAAGGATATAAGCCGCTTCATCCATATCTTTCAGTTGAGAAACATTTTCCTAACCAAGAACTTAACAGCCTCAAGTGCTAAGCAGGAACATTGTTTCCAATGAGACAAGATGTCATCGACATATAACACCAGAAATAGAACTATGCTCCCACTTATTTTCTTGTATACATAAGGTTCATCTTCGTTTTTGATGAAGCCAAACTCTTTGACTGATTCATCAAAACGTAGATTCCAGCTCCTGGAAGCTTGCTTCAATCCATAAATGGATCTCTGTAACTTACATACTTTATTAGAATTCTTTTTGGATCGATTGAAACCCTTCCAGGCCGTATCATGTATACATCCTCAAGTAGGTTTTCCATTAGTAGAAACGCTGTTTTGACGTCCATTTGCCATATCTCATAGTCGTAATATGCGGCTATGGCAATTAAGATTCTCTAATAGACCTTAAGCATTGTACTACGGGCGAAAAGGTTTCATCATAGTCAACGCCATGTAGTCCGCCTATACCCCTTAGCAACAAGCCTAGCCTTAAAAGTATGTACTCTTCCCATCCATGCCTTCGGTTTTCTTTTTGAAAACCCACTTGCACATCTCTATGGTTTTTACATCCTTCAGAAAAAAGGATCAATCAAGTTCCCAAACTTGATTATCGTACATGGATTTGATCTCGGATTCCATGGCTCCTAGCCATTTGTCCGAATCAGAAATGAACATCGCCTCTTGATAGGAAGTAGGTTCATCATTCTCAATGATTTCTACTTCGTTACTTTCCGCCATGAGAAATTCCCATATCTCAGGTTCAAATCCGTATCCTATCCGATCTGCGAAGAACTTGTGTATCTTGAACCGCCTGTTCCACAACTACTTGTGAATTTGATTCCGTCTCCTCTACTATTGGTTCCTTGTCATTTTCCAAGGGTTCTTGAATTTCTTCAAGATCACCATTTTTGCTCCCACTAGTTTCTTGTAGAGAGAAACTCTTTCTCTAAGAAGACACCATTGTCGAGCAACAAACACTTTGTTCTCGGATGGGTTGTAAAATTGATATCCTTTCTTTTCCTTAGGATAACCAACGAAAATACATTTATCGATCCGGGTGCAAGTTTATTTTCGTAAACTAATTTCTTTACATAAGCTTCACATCCCCAAATCTTCATGAAAGATAAACTAGGTTTTCTTCCATGCCACATCTCATGTGGGGTTTGTAGAGAGCCAATTTAGTAGGGACCTTATTAAGCGTGGAAAGCGCTTGTTTCCGTGCATGTCCCCAAAAAAGAAATAGGAAGGTTAACTTGAGCTCATCATCCGATCGAACCATATCTAATAGAGTTCGATTTCATCATGCTTGGACACACCATTCCATTGTGGTGTTCCGGGTAGAGTAAGTTTCTAGGAACAATTCCACAATCTTTTAAGATGATCGTCAAATTCTTGGCTTAAATATCCACCACCTCAAGTCGGATCGAAGTGTTTTAATAGTTTTGCCAAGTTGATTTTGTACTTCATTTTGAAATATTCTAAATATCTCAAATGCTTCACTTTTGATACTTCATCAGATGAGACATATCCATATCTTCGATAAGTCATCGCCGAACGTTATGAAGTACCGAAACCCTCCCCTCACAATGCTATTCATTGGGTCTCCACATACATCAGTATATATGAGAGCCGATAAATCACTAGCCCTTTCACTACTCTTAGTAAAAGGTGCTTTAATCATCTTGCCCAATGAACAATATTCGCAAACATCATATGATTCATAATCATATGAGTCTAAATATCCATTCTTTATGGAGATTTAGAGGCACGTTTCTCATTTATGTGATCAAGACGGCGATGCCATTTATATGTGTTGTTCACGTCATTTGATTTAAGATTTCTTACTAACATGATAGACATTATCAACATTATCTTCAACATCCAAGACATAAAGGCCATTAAAGGAATGAGCAAATACGTAAAGCATATCATTCAAATAAATGGAAAATTTCTTATTCGTAGTAAGAAAATTATAAACCCTCGTTGTCTAAACAAGAAATTGAAATAATGTTTCGCTAGAATACGGAACATAATGGCGGTTATTCAAAACTAATATTGGGTCCGCTAGGTAAAGTGACTTCGTAAGTCCCTACTGCCAATGGGATAGCGACTCTTGCTCCATTTCCAGACCCGCAGGTCCACTTCACCCTCTTTTAGACGACCTTCTATTCTTTAGGTACCCTGCACATTTAGGCAAATGTGAGTGCCACAGGTCTGGTATCTAAGTACCCAAGAACTAGAAGTAGAAAGTGAGAATAAGGACCCTTAGCGGCGGGACTTCCAACTCTGCTGGAAATGTCGCTTCCAGCTCCGTAATGAGTCCGGAGGGGATTTCTCCCGTGAGTGTTCTGGCAAGAAATTCTGTAGCCCCAAAG
Source organism: Adenophora triphylla var. japonica (assembly GCA_022495995.1). NCBI lineage: Eukaryota > Viridiplantae > Streptophyta > Magnoliopsida > Asterales > Campanulaceae > Adenophora > Adenophora triphylla. The sequence goes on from JAFEMH010007409.1 coordinate 89,267, forward strand.
TGCTAGATGTAGCTTTTGGGGCGAGTCACGACCACGGGTGTCCATCTTTCGAATGATTCTCTCGAGTGTCTTGTTTGCAAGTTCTACTGCTCCATCAGTCTAGAGGCACTGTACGGGAGTGGTTTCTAGGGAGATGACTTTGAACACTGACAAGAATCTCTGGCGGTCTCCTTCAAAGTGTGTCCCATTCTGCAGGAAGACCTCATTTGGCACCCCATATCTACGCGTGATGTTTTCTTTGACAAGGACTGGACCACTTTCTTGGAAGTGAGAACCTTATAAGAATTTGCCTTCACCCATTTCGTGAAGTAGTCCGCTGCCACTCAACACAAACTCATGCATATCACCTCAGGCGGGGCTGTCTTCCCTATTACGTCGATACCTTCAGTTGCGAGCGGCCGAGGAGTGGTAGTGCTGCAAGTCAGTCGTGAAGCGGAAAATGATTAAGGTTGGCGACCAAGCCGGCATTTGTCGCACTCTCAGACATGCCTTAAACACGGTCTGTTTCCCATCAAAAATCCGGTCATAACCCATTCTCGAGGATTACTTGCATGGGAGCTATGGCATTGATGTGAGGACCGGGGGAAACATTTATGGACTTCGTTCATTAGCTCTCTTGCCTTTTCTTTGGTTGCACACATAAGAAGTGGTCCCTGGTATCGCTTTTTGTACGAGACCACCTCCTCAATGACAACAGTGAGAGGCCGGTCATTTCAAGGCTCAGCAAGCTTTTAGCTTTGATGCCTTCCTTCCCCAACCTTCCCTTCTCCATCTTTAAAGGCTGATTCCCCATCTTTGAGAAATTGGTAAACTTGATTGTACCAAGGGTTGCTTGACAGGCCACTTGGGTCTCAATTGTGTCTGGCAATGGGAAGTTGGCAGACTTTCTTCTGCCACTCTGAATGATTTCCTGCCTTCCCTTGAGGATCTATACCAATGAGGCTGAGAGTAGCTAAGGCATCTATAAATTTATTCTTGTCTATTGGCGAGGTAAGTGAAAGGTCACTTCTCTGAACTACTCGGTCAATTCTTCCATGTCAGCATGATACCTCTGGAGATTCAGATCCACAGTCTTCCATTTGTCAAGCACACTGTGTAGTGATCAGTCTAGATCTCTGTAGACCTCAAGTTCCTTGATATCTCTTCTCTACGGCGGCTTGAAGCCAGCTGTGCAGGCTTCGTATTCTGCCGCATTGTTGGTGACGGGGAAGTTTAGGCTTGGGCGGCTATTCATGTATGCTCATATTTCGGGGGTCTGCCGACTACATTACTATGCCATTTCCCCTTTTGTTAGCAGCTGGTCAAAGAATAGTTGCCATAGATCTCAGGCTCAACAAGGAAAATCCCTTCATCCATGGAAATTGGGTTCGAGTCTTACAATGCTCATTTTCTAGGGAAATTTGGCAGATAGTCTGACAGTGCTTGACCCTTGATTGCCTTTCTTGTCACATCAGTTGATATCAAACTCTTATCAGAAGAATGACCACTTGGCTAGGTGCATCGAGAGGGAAGTTTTGTCGAAGATATACTTAATGGGGTCACTTTTCGAGAACCGAATTCACAGAATGGGCCTGCATGTAGTGTTTTAACTTTCCCGGCCACCCAGACTAGTCATGCACAAGTCTTTTCACATGCTGAGTAATTGAGCTCACTCCCTTGCAGCTTTCAAACTGTTGGCGAAGTAAATGGCATTTTTTAC
>JAFEMH010007410.1:0-90965 GCA_022495995.1 Adenophora triphylla var. japonica
TTAATTTCTCTCTCTTGCTCTGTCAAATCGAGGTAAATGTTTGATTTCTTTACCGAATAAGTAGCAGTTCCCCAATTCGAGGATAGGGTGTTAATTTGTTGTGAATTTTAGTTGGTTTCGATTTCTCACTGATGTTTCTCTCTCTTCTCTGCATGCTCAACAGTGAATTTTGGGTGTACGTGAGTGTTTTACGTATGTGTATGCGTGTGTTCCTTGAAGTTGTAATTTTGGAGTGAAGTGATTGTGTTTGCTTGAGAATGTTTTGGAGTTTACTAGCATTTGTTTGAGATTTATTAGTGTTTGTTTGGTGGTGGTTTGTGGTGGTGCTAGGGTGGAGTTATGGTGGAGTTGTGGTGGTAGAAAAGGCGATCTTGGAGGGTTAGAGAGAGTGTTTGGAGCGAGTGTGGCGGATCTTTGTTGATAATGGTAGAATGGTAGGTAAAAAATGGTTGTGAATTGGGCGTGTTGTATAGAAATAGGAAAAGCCTCCCCTTTTTCTCTCTGTAGCCAAGGAGGGAGTAAATGGGGCGATATGTGTTTTTTTTTTTTTTTTTTTGGTTAATATTGGATTTTAGAATTTCTATTGGGTTGGGAGGACAAGGACGTGAGGTGGATTGATCTTAGCCTGCGTGAGGCGGGTTAAAATCATGTAATCTGCTTGAGTTTTGCATGGAGAGGCATCATTTGCTTTTGAATGTTGGAAGAGCGGAAATGGGAGTGGTCCGGTCCTCTTCTTTGAGTTTCTCCATCATTGGCGGCTAGGAGAAAATGCGCCGCAGGTAAAGCAGGCTTCGGCCCGAAATTTGTTTAACCTAGGTTGTGAGTATAGATTTGTAACTCTTTAACTAGGCTTTTAGTACAAGTTTAGTACAAACATGGTAGAACTTGGATTAGTCCAAGAGAGTGTTTGCAAGAGCTTTAAATATTGATCCAAGAAGTTGCTTAGAAAGCGGTTTCGGCACTTGTATTATTTCAATCTGCAGCCTTGGTCCATGTTTGAGGCATTGGGAACCTAGGCTAACAACTACGGATTTGAACACTTTTTGATCCTGTATTTAGTAAAACTTTAGTACTATATAATGGAGTTTGAATTGGGCCAAAAGGATATTGATAAGGTCCATAAATAATGTCTCAAAAATGCTTAGAGGCGGTTATAAAACTTGAACCAAATGTTATAAAACTTGGTTTTGAACTTGAACCCTAAAGGGAAAGTGTTTAATGTTGTATTGTGATGGCGTATTAGGGCTACTTATATATTATTGTACCCCTACGTGATGACCTATTTAGGAGTTATTTGCTCTATAGTGCCTAATATATATTGCACCTCTACGTAGGGTACCTCTATATAGTTATTGATTCATATAGGGAGTGAAATAATTGTAGCCTTGTTTATTTTGTTGAGTAAGAGTATAAGCTCTTACCGTATGATTGGATTATTGTACTCTATATTGTTAGAAAGTATATGTCATGCCTATTGTGAAGGCTTGGCGGGGCGGGTTTAGTATTAAGTTGCAAGTGTGTAAACATAGCAGCTTAGTATGGGAGTGGTTCCTCTATGATTATAAAATTTGGCTGATACAAATATTCGTACTAGGTAAAGGGAGTCTTAAATGACCTAGCTGATAAAGGTAAGGGCTTTATGATATGCTTTTATAAAAATATACTCGGTACACGGTACACTGGAAACCAAACTCATATTTGTATACCGTGTACCTTGACCAAAATGCATAATACGTAGCTTTGAGAACCATAGCGAGAATAAAGAGTATCTATGAAAATCACAAAAATAATTGATAAAGAGCTAAAAGAAAAAAGCGAATAATGCGTAATCTAAATGGTGGTAATAATTAATTTAAAAACGTAATATTCGATTACAAAACAAATAAGTTAGAAAAGCGTAGGGATGAAATAATTTAGGAACATCTAGTTCTAGATCTCATTTTTGGGGCGGAATTGACGGCATCGCGGACGGTGATTATGTCGCCTGCGTTTGAGCGCACTGAAATCAATCTACGGCACCCTAGATGCACCTTATATGAAACAAATTAGGATACGAGTTTATGTATCCTAGTTTTATTACATATTTAATATTAACGAATAGAAGAAAACATATGCCACTTTATAAAAGAAAACGATAAATAACCGTACTCATAAATCAAATATGTAAGATGTTATATTTAATAAAAATTAAAATAAAAATATACATATATGTATATATATAAATATCTATTTTACCTGCACAAGCGTTGGGTCCAAGGATTGAAACTTTGATTAATTATTATAATAATAAATCTACTTTCAAGTTTCAATCTTTGGGCGAAAATCTTGTGCAAACGATATTTTCCACCCAGCCCTAACATATCACAGTACAACCACTACCATTGGGGATTTATCTTTGGAGTGGAAAATCTCAAGTTTTTTGCACAAGCGTTAGGTCCAAGGTGAAACTTTGATTAATTATTATAATAATAAATCTACTTTCAAAGTTTTCAATCTTTGGGCCAATATCTTGTGCAAACTTAAATATTTTCCACCCCATTACTATCACGATACGACCGCTTACCATGGGGTTTATCTTTGGAGTGGAAAATCTCAAGTTTTTGCACAAGCGTGCATTAGGTCCAGATTGAAACTTTGAAAGTAGATTTAGCAATTAATCAAAAACAAGAAAATCTGACTTCGGTTTGTAGAAGATACAAAAGCTGCGGTTGGGGATTTTCTTGTTTGATTAATTAGTAATAGTAAATCTGCTTTTTAAAGTTTCCAATCTTTTGGGCTTAATCTTGTGCAATAGGCTATTATTTTCCTGTTGAGGGTGTAACATGTTATATTTAGTAAATATAACATGTTACATATTTAATAAACATAACATGTTACATATGCAACAATTAGATAAGTTACTAAATATCTAATTTTCAAGTCTTTTTAAAGTCGAAAGAGAGGGGAGGAAGGGGTAAATGTATCAATAATGTAACATATTCAACCGCACACTTGTTCACCTTAGTATGGAGTGTGGAGTTTGAGTCGGGGCGTGGCATTTCCTCGGAGACGAGACGGTGATCGGATTGCGGAACAGATGACTATGCGAATTCTTGGGATTATCGGCGGAGGCTTGGGTATCGGGCATTGTCGTTGACGATAGATTCATAGACTTGACTCGCTATAGCGAGATTAGTAGTCGGACCAGCCCGGCCAGTTATTTGATCTATCCACTTCCTTAGATATATTCATGTTGCTCATTACGTGCATAGCCTTTTCGCCCAACTTAACGGCTACATCGGAGTGTGTCGAAAGTTCTGGCTACGTTGTTAGAGATCATCGAGCGGGTGAGAAGGTGATCGAGGAGTTGACATCCAGGCATATTGATACAGTCGGAGGAGCTTGATGGGACATCATTCAAGCTATGTTGCTAGCGGAGACATACCACGGCATTGATAGATTGGCCAGGAGGATCAGAGTACGTAGGTTCAGAGCTTGGCCCAGTTACTATCATTGTGGGCTTTGTATGAGAGATTTCGGCTTGAGTCTCGCCCCTTTGCCCAGGAAGGGCGGTGGCAACATTACCTTGGGTGGCTTGGACGGCGCGGGGATATTGAGGATGCCAGCTGCGGGGATTGAGAGTTGGCATAGGAGGTTGGCCTTGGCCCGATATGAGACCGCAAACACTGAACTATTGGATTAGAGCATGGGGATTGCGGACTATGAGAGATATTCGGGAGCCCGGGTCGATTATTGTCCGAACTTCCGGGACCTACATCCATATCATCCCTTTTGCATTCCATCTCCTAGTGAGCGGACAGTACGGATTACCGCATGACGAGACCATTCGGACTTTGAGAGAGCCGGTTGACGACTAATACAATGCAGGTAGATGATTATGGGTGAGCCTCGGACTACACATTTCTTTGGCGAGCATTTCTAGAAGGGCTTTCTTCCACGATACGACCACTACTTTCCCGAGTCACTATGCTAGAGGTAGCTTACATTTCGACCCTTAGCAGAGTATACGACAGTAGGTACGAGGGCTTGACGGCAAAGGTCTGTACGGTGATATTGATAAGAGGCTCGGCGAGAGTGTTTAGGGGCAGGCTATTTCTTCAGTACAGACATTAGAGGCATGGAGGCCAGGCAACCACTGATGAAATCAGCGACATTGCGGCCCGAGATTATGAGAGACGGGAGATTCGGAGGGGTACGCTTTGAGAAATGATCCCGAAGTGATAGCTCGCGAGGGGAGGCCTTGAGGCGAGGGAAAGAAGCGATCTTGAGAGCTACGGACTGATATATCCACGGCTCACACGATGCACAGAGCCGGGGACGAGGATTCGGCGGCTTTTTCAACATACCTAGACCCAAAGACCTCCGGGGGACCGAGGCGGAGGAAGAGTAGGGTCGGAGATTCGGGAGCGGGGAACTGAGTTCCTAGACACTTTAAGAAGACTTTGTTAATATATTGTTAAAATATGAGTTAGAAGCTTTATATTTATTTTAAGAAGATGCGTGTTGCTTTTAAGTTTGTAATTCAAATTTAGGGAATGATAATACGTTTAATTACTTCTAAAGTTTGTTAATATATTATGAAATCGAGTAATTATTAACATCCCGATTTTGTTTCATCCGTCGATTAAATTGAATGTACGTATAATATATGGATTGCAATGCGAGGGTGATGTACGGTAACTTGATGATCGTAGTTGGATGTATAAGCGGGAGATTGCTTTGAATCTGTGTAGGACGGTATCAATCCACGAGTTTTATAGAGGGTTGAAGGGGTTTGTTGAATTTGCTCAATTAAATAAAACCGGTCACATGGATAAGGATGGTAAGATTAAGGTGTCCATGCGACAAGTGTTGTAATGTCATCGAAGTATCTAAGCTTGATCGAGACTTCGAGAAACATCTTTTGCGTAAACGGGTTTTGAAGTTGGGTACAAAGCGGTGGACCCGTCGTGGTGAGCTTGAGATTAGCGCCTGAAATGTTGCGAATAATCCCCAGGAATATTCATGTAGCCTCCCGAACCCCAGAACCTATTATTCGGGACAATGAAGAGAACCACCTTTGAATATGGAAGATATGGTTAGGGATGCTTGACGGTCCTTCCCTTCGATTGGTGAGGAAGGGAGCAACGGCAAAGAACCTTGCCCACTACAAGGCCAAGAAATTTATTGATGCTTTATGGACTCTGCAAAAGAGAGAAGGTCTATCCGGGTTCTGCCGAGATCGAGTGTGTTAGGAAGTGTGAACAAGGCTCCTTAACATAAAAGGCTGATTGCAATATTAGCTTGATTCTGCTTTATAATCGTATCATGAAAGCAATTAGCGGATGTTAGAAGAGAATAAGATGGTTACAAACTTTATAAGTGAGACAAGAAGTTGGATTGGGCCGGATTGGGCTATGTTGTGAAGAAAGATTGATGCGTGTAAGAATATTTGCATGCTATTCTACAAGGAAGATTCTGACGAAGACGAGTGTTCAATTTTGCGGACAAAGTAGATATAAGCGAGTCGGAGGGAGTTCAAAACACAAGAAAAACATCTGCAGCGCTAAGCGATTGCGCCCATGCTTGGTTGAGTTCCCAGAAGCTGCCAAGCGCCTACTACGCGTCTAAATCTCTTTCTGATGAAGGCAATGCGTTGGCATAAAGGAAAGTTTGCGTAGAAAGATGGTGTGTTGAATTCATCCCCGAGTGATGGGGAGGCGTGGCTGAAACACTTTGATGAGACTTATCACGACTTGCGTGCAGAAGCAAAGAAATATACGGTTATGCATAAACTGCTACTGATGGTTTCAATCCGTTTGGTCTGGGGGCAAAATCTTACTCTTGTTGGCCGGTTATGTAGCCAGCACTTGTCTACAATCTTCCGCCACTGGTTTGTGTATGAGTGATCCTACCATGTTCTTGTCGTTATTCATCCCAGGCCCAGCTTGAACCACAGGAGGAACATTGGCGATCTATCTCCGAGCCTTTGATGGGCCAATTGAAAGCGGCTTTGGGAGGATGGGGTCGAAACATTGGGATGCTTTCCAAGCGAGAGGAGCCAGAATTTCGCCATGAAGGCTTGCGTTGATGTGGGACGAGTTAATGACTTCCTGCATATGGGGATGTTATCGGGTTGGAAGCTTGTCGCGGGAAGTTGGCACAGTCCGTATTGTATGAGTGACACAATGAGTCTTTCACAGCTCAGCACTACGGGAAAACCATGTTGGTTCGATTGCCATAGACAATTTCTTCGGGAGGACTCCACCCATTCGGGACCCGAGGAAGAATGCGTTTAAAAAGAAGCAAGATTGACCAAATAGATGAGGCCCAGGATTCGTTTTAAGTGGTGACACCGGTTACTATGAGGAGGCTATCTAGATTGCCCCGATCCTCGGTGGGGGAAAAAGTTTTCGAAGACCAAAATACAAGGGTTTGGGACTACCCATAAGCTGGATCAAAGAGGAGTATATTTTGGGAGGCTTGCCATCTTTGGAAAACAAATCTCATTCGTGACATAACCTTGACGTGATGCGCATTGAGAAGAATGTATTCGATAATGTTTTTAACACGTTGATGGATTTCAAGAGAACAACTAAAGACAACGAAAAAGCTCGAAAGGACACTTAAGGAAATATGTAGGCGGCCGGCCTTAGAGCTTGGTATACGGCGTCGATGGTAAACCTGGTTCAGGCCCAGGTGGCTCGATACGTGCTTCCTGAAAGGGAAAAGAAGGCTCCTCCACTCTGAAATGGCTCAAGGAGTTAAGGCTTCCCAGGATGGTTACGCGTCCCTAACATTGGTAAGCTGTAGTCAATGTAGAGGAGGGGAAAGTGCGAGGGTTTGAAGAGTCACGATTGCCACGTTTTGCCCTCTGCTGGATGAGGCTACACTTCCGATTGCTCTCGGGGGTCTCTTTGCTTTGACAATATGCGGGTGGCGTTAACGAGAGTTAAGTAGAGTTTTTTTCCGAGCGTTAACATCGACCACCTTTGCGTGTTGATCACATGAAAAAGCTTGAGGAGAGCATCGTAGTGACTTTTTGTGCAAACTTGAGAAGATATTTCCTCCTTCATTCTTTGATTCTATGGAGCATTTACCGGGTCCACTTGGCATACGAAAGCTAGAAGTCGGTGGTCCGAGTTCAATACGAGATGGATGTATCCATTTGAGAGGTAATTGAATTTATTCTATTTCTGAAATAATTTGAGCGTTAACAATATACCTTCTTTAACATTATTTATGTTTTAATCTACGAATGACTTTTTAGAGTATCTAGAATTGGTGAAAAGGAAGATGAAGCGATAGGGCCCGTAGTCGGGGCCTCCAATTTGAGAGAAATTTGTTATCATAGATGAGATTGTTGCCTTTGTCGGAACATATTTTCCCTCACTGATGTTGATACGAGATTGACTAGGGTTGGCCGCTTAATTACGGATGGTGGTTTTCCGTCCTAAGGAAACATCTACGTATTTTCATCCACAGTGGGATTTCCTCGGCAAACGGGTTGAGAATACTTGGCGTACGTTAACCGCTAAAGAGTTTGCCGCGGTCGAAAGCGTATGTTCTTCTTAAGCTATGCGACTGAGGTTGGGAATATATCAAGTAAGTCATTGATGCTTATGTTTACGCCTCGTCGATTAAATTATGCATGTTTAATTACACTGCATATGAAATGCCTTGTATTTAACCTACATTACGCGAGAATGTTTGAAGATTTAGCTCGGGGATTTATCTCCGGAGAACTCATCGCAACTAGGACCAGGACGGAAGAGAATTTCCAAAGCTAGGCTAAGGAAATATGTAAATATTTACGTTTCATTCAGCAATTTATTCCATATACACTTCTTTACAACTTATTCAATCTTAAAATTGTATTAAAATTGGTTACAATATTGTCTTATAGATAGCTGAACATCCGGGTGATGCCAAAGGCTGCGAGGTTAAGACATTTAGCTTATCATCTCACGTGCTTGAGCGTTCATTTTATACTCTGACGGTTATTGGCCCCCGTGAATGGCTACATGTGTTTCATACAAAAGCTTACGGGGGCTACACTAAATTGACGTGGAATAGCGGTGTGAAGCTTATAAGGGAATAATGATTATTATGGCGTCTGAAAGAAGTAGTCGAGGTGGAGTATTTGGGTAGAAACTTGGTGTTGTCTTGTTCGGTGTGATTGGCCCGGGATCTTTGTGCGCGAGGTGTTAAGAAGCACGCGCCATATTTGACCTCTCGTCGATGTAAAGGACTCGTCCCAGGACATAATGACGACTGACAGCGTCTTCATCTTAGCATCTTCGAAGCACAGCAGGTATACATGACTCCACCTGCCCTCGTCCGCGACCCGGCGGATTGTGAGGTACATTTTGGATGACCCGAGGCTAGGAGCATGATTAATGACAACCTACCCTCGTCGGCAAACTCACGAGTCGTCATTAGAAACACCCTATCAAGAGGATGAAATGCCCGAGTGCCACCTAACGTTTCATGTATCGACTAATCATCCATTAGATGATGTGTCAACTGCGTATTCCTCGAAATGTTGATGAACCGAGGAGGATATCTTACCGGTGAATTTGCCCAGCATTCCCCCAGCCTCGTTCGGGTGCATCTCGCGCACATTGATATTGATGAATCGAGAGGAAGAGGAAGAGGAGAGAGGAAGAGGAAGAGGAAAGAGGAAGAGGAACCGAAGTTTGATTCATCGGAGTCCAGAAGGCGAAGATGAAGAACTCGAAGTTTTGTAGTAATGTCGAGTCCGAGTGATGATGATGGGGACGAAGATTAATAATAGTTTAAAGTTTAAAATTGTATTGTGAATGCTTTAGATTATTAGAACTTTAAAGTTTTATATGTATTGTGAATGCTTTAGATTATTAGAACTTTAAAGTTTCATATGTATTGTGAATGCTTTAGATTATTTTTAATATCGGAAAATGTGCGTTTTATATATATTGTGAATGCTTTAGATTATTAGAACTTTAAAGTTTTATATGTATTGTGAGATGCTTTATATTATTAATAGTTTAAAGTTTTATATGTATTGGTGAGATGCTTTAGATTATTAGAACTTTAAAGTTTTTAGATTAATATTGTGAATATATTGTTTCCTATTGTTAAAGTTGTATATTTTAATATTTTGCTTTGTGAGTACGAGATGAGTTCTAGTAAGAAAGGGGGGTAAGAGGACCCGAAGCCCATTTACACTTTGATTGCTTTGGGACGCTTGACCGTCCAGTCCGGAATAGCTTGATGGTGTTGACCCCCTCACTTTCTCGGTAGTACTAGCTTCCACCTCTGGGGCCGGTACTTTCGAGACTACCGTAGATTACGAGGGGAGGGGATATATGTCAGGATCTCGGCTAACTTTATGACCGATAAGTAAATGCTTTCTTCCTATTAATTTGATATAAAGTTGGTTCCTTTTTGCTTTATATATAATTCATTATTTAAGATTTAAAATGTTATTGTATAAATATACTTGGCCGAGGTGGGTAGGTGGATACCCCACCACGGCACTAAGATCGGGCAATATGCGGCGGTCTCGGAAAATGACCGATTTTTGGCCCAGAAAGCTGGGAAAAAATTGCCCACGAGAGGCGAGAAGGAGGATGCGTGGGGATGAGTTTAGGGTAATGTGTTTAATGGTTTTTATTTAAAACTTAAATGTTAGTTTGTTATTAAAATGTTATAATTAATAATGATTATACCTCTTTTTAGTTTTGTAATGTTATCATTATATGTTGTAGGCTACAAATATTATTGGGATCCCAGGAACATCGGCGAGGCGACGGCTAGATATGTTTTCTTTGAGCTTGAGGCTCACATGAGCTGTTTAAGGATTTTATTTGTAAATACTTTTATCTATCCTTAATTAGTTTAATTAACTTAATGATTATACTCTTTTAATTTTATAATGTCATCATTATATGTTTACAAGATATTACATATTTTTTTATAGGTACCCACGAAGAGAAATTATTATCTTGCTTTCGGCTTTCGCGGCCGGGACAGCTGGCCACTTGTGTAATCTACTTTTATGGCCAGATTTGAGGTGTTTGCTCAATTTCTGCGAATATTGGGGGTCGCTGCGGCGGGGCCTTATCCGAGACGAGGCCAAGGCCCAATAGAAGCCGAGCTTTCCTCGGGGTCGGCGGCGTTGTTGCATACAGGGGGGACCAGCTACACGAGTCGCCCAGAAGCATGCGCGACCGCGTAATGGTATGTATGTTAATTTAAATGTAGTAGTGTATGGATGCTTTTAAATAGGTTTATGTACGTATGTTAGCTGAGGGAGCCAATGTTGATGCTATGAAATCCATAGATTTTAAGTGTAAATGTAGTGTATGCATGCTTTTTAAATCGGTTTAAATGTTGCATTTATATATACAATTTCAAAGTAATAATCTCGCTTATTTTATTTATAGGAAAGGGAGTATGAATTCCGAATATCACTTTTGTGGATGTTTACGCTAGCTTGCCCATATTCGGAATTCTACAGGCGCCCGATCAACCTCCGCGATGGAGTTGTGATCGATACGCTGCTACGCCTTTGGTAAGTAAACTACCATTAAATGACTTGATTTTGAATATGTAAAATTTATTATATGTACACCTTACATTGTGTATATGATTATAATTGTTTGTTTTATTTTAGAAATTTTGCATATCAAGCGCGGATTGTTCCCAGATGGAACGCCTCCGTGAGCCCGTCCCCTTCGTGCACGATGTTTGGCGGAGGTCACCTCTCGGGGACATCCAAGGAGAGGGCCCGAGTGTTAGGGATGGAGGGATTACGAGGCGGCAATGCCCGATCGGCAGTCGGCCAGAAGGCCAGTCGGAGAAATGTTGGCCGGCCCGTATGTTTCATGAGTCAGAATTCGACACCTTTCTGGAGGCTGCGTTGGAGGAGGAGAGACAGCGACGGGCAAAAGCTTGCGGATGCTTTGGCTTGGTTCGAGCCTTGGACGCGGGATGCGGGAGGAGAAACGATCGACGCCGTACGGGACTCGAAGACGGTGGCGCTGTTGATGGCTGCGTCTCAGGCCCGGACTCCCAGGGATAATTCCACGGCGTCCCCCGGGTTGATTGCGGACTTTTTTAGACATTGTTGTATTAATTTATACTTGTTTATGTAAACTTATTTGAGACATTTGGTACCCGCGGGGAGTCCCTCCCGCACTACCACACTCCCTGCTTCCCACTTCCCTCTCTCCCACTCCACCACGCCAACTCAGCACCCTCTCTCCCCCCTGCTCCCCCCTTCCCCCCCCCCTTCCCCCCTTCTCCCCCCCCTATCCCCCCCTATCCCCCCTCCCCCCCCCTCTCCCCCTCCCGAATTGGTACGGGTGGTATTTAGTTTTTTGTTTGATGCTTTGGTAAACAGTACATTTGAATTTTTAGATTTTTATAGTTTTTAGTTTTAGAAATTGAAATGTTATATCGGGTACAAAAAATTTTGGTTTTTTGATATTTTTAAAATATTTTTTTAATTTATTTCAGAGATCGAGCGACGGAATTTTCCGTCGGCGTAAATTATCTTGAAAGAAAAATTAATTAAATAAATTAATTTATAGGCGGCGGAAATTTCCGTATTTGTCAATAAAAATTAATTTAATTAAATTAATTTCCGGCTGACGAATTTCCGACAACATAATCATTTAATTTTTATTTAATTTTTGATTTATCCCGGCGGAAAATTCCGTCATTTGTAACCTAAAAATTAAATTAAAAATTAAATAATTTCAGCGACAGGTATTTTCCGGCCCTATTTGAAATGAATTTAATTTTAATTTAAATTTTATTCTGGCCACGAATTTTCTCCCTTGTAAAGTAATTTAATTAAATTAATTTTTATTACGGCTGACGGAAATTTCGCGGCCCGGCTGAAATGAATATTTAATTAAATTAAATTAATACTAGCGGCGGATATTTCCGTCAGCTGTAACCATTAATTCACCGGCGGAATTAGAAAATTTCCGTCGGTAAAAAGAAAAAAATAAACGCGGCGGAGAAATTGACCCGCCGAGCTACTGACGAGTGCGGCACATTAGCGTCAGGACCCACCCAGAAAACGGAATTTTCCGTCGGCGGATTATTTTCAGCATGACGGAATTTTAATTTTAGCGACAGAGAAATTTCCGTCGCTAAACGACTCTTTTACGGTAGTGGGCATGATCCTTGATTCGGGTCATATTGACATTTACGAAATTTCTAGGAGCGGTTCGCTGGTTGATGATGAGTGACGTCTCTTGGGATGTATTTGCCTTGTGCGTGATGGCGACGCTTTTACGGTCGGCTCCCTTGGCATTTGTGATGGCGCTTTGCTAGATGTGGTAGGGCCTGCCCGGAGTGGAGAGGATATTGTCCCGTTGGTGCTGGGGAGACTCTTCATGGTATCGATCATGCGCGGCGGGGATCGGTTTCATGAGAGGGGAAGCCCAGCTTTGCTCACCTTGTGGGCTGCGAGAGAGACTTCGAGGCCATGCCAGAGACTCAGACGTCGTTTAGCCGTGGTCATTTGCTTTCGGCGACCTCTTGTGTTGGATATGGATCGGTCCGCTTTGGGAGAGATGGATGGCACGGCTTGGTACGCGTCGGATCATTTGGTGGGTTCCGCTTGGAGGATTGAGACCGGGAGGATCTTGCGGGAAGAGGTCACTACGTTGTCGACGGTTCCGAGGTTTGTCTTGGTCACTCCTTCTATATTCCGTCGCTTGTTTCCCGGCGGTTTGGGATGAAGCGAGGAGCCTTTGTTGGGTGGGATGACCTTGCTCTTTGCGGAGGTAGTTCCTCTTTGTATGGCGGCTTCGGGTGCCTTCTTGTATTTTACGAGGTATGGAAGTATTCCGCTTTCCCTCTGTGGTACTCCTTAGACGTCGGGAGCGTCGTATTGACGACTCGGTGCACGGCACTTTGGTATGAAGGCGGCGTGTTGGGCATTCCCAAGTGGTCTTGGAAAGCGGGCGTGTAGCGATTACAGGACCCGGTTGCGTAGTAGCTATTGCCTTAGGAGTTCCGAAGCACAGTCGACCCTTTGGATGTGACGGGAGACACTTTGTTTGACTACGAGACTAGAGTTGACCGGCGACGGGGAGAGGTCCTCTTTACGGGACTACGCGAGGAGGAGATCGAGCCGAAGCACGGGCGAATGAAGCCACGAGAGCTCTTTGGATTGTTTGACTCTACGGGGAGGACCCCGGATCTCGGGTGAGAGACGCGAGAGTTGGTTCACGTGGAGCGAAAGAAGACTCGCGGGGACGAGGAAGAAAGGAAAGAATGGCGAGGGACAAGCGCGAGATGGCGCGGAATGACCTCTAGAGTATCCATTCATTGCATTTGCAAACACATTATTAGTTAAATGTATTAAAGATTTGTCTTTTAGCATGTTGTGAACTTGAGAGTAGACCGTGCTTGAACTCATCGAAATGTTATGTAGTTAGTGATTTGTGATTTACTTTTAAAGCTTTGTCGAGACGCAAGATCTCTTGTTTGCCTTTGCCTTTGTTGTGCACTTTGTCGGCGTTCGTCCTTGGACTTTTACATTGCGTTTGCGGATTCCCGAAGCGATGCAGGCCATGCGACGGCCAATCCCCTTTCTTTGGCGAGGCTTTGTGCTTGGGCGAGAGGTTGAATGCTCCACTTGACAAGTCGTTTTGACGGTCTTTTTCGTAGTTTCCTTGCCTCTTGTTGGCGTCGGGCTCTTGACCTCTTTTGGCGGCTTACGCAGGCTTCTTTTGTTTTTTTTTTTTGTGAGCCCTTGCTCGAGCTCTCTCTTTTTTTATTTTTTTTTTGTGAGTCTTTGCTCGAGCTCTCTTTTTTTGTTTTGTTTTTTTTTTGAAGCGCGTGAAGGCGAAGACAAGCCCTGGCTTGGGAAGCGGACATGAGTCGATCGTTTGATCTTTGAGTGACCCTCGGATGTCCTTTGATGTTGCCGCCGTCGTTTGACTTGGTCAAGGTATTTGTTGGGGCGTGTTCTTGAAAAGTGCGTAGCTTGATGGAGGTCTTGATTGACATTCAAACTTTTGACTTTTTGTGTATTTTTAGGCCCGGACCAATTAAGGTTGCCTACGTTCCCCGGACTAGAGGGCTCGGGTGCACGTAGTTCGACACTACATGGAGTGCCAAGAGATGCCACGAGTTGTTCTTCTTTAGGCGAAGTATCTGCGAAGTTTGCTTAGTTATTTGGATTCATGAAGGGATTGCCGTCTAGGTGCATCGGCTTCATGGCGCCTCACGGAGAAGATCTTTTGAACCACGAAAGGGCCGATCCATGTGGGTTCCCATTTTCCCGAGTGGGTTGGTTCGAGTGGGAGGCTTTTCTTTGAGTACAAGGTCGCCTTCCACGATGTCTCGGGATTTGACTTTCTTGTCGAAAGCTCTAGCCATCTGCTTTGATAGGCTCGGACGTGTTCCATGGCCTTTAGTCGTCGCTCGTCTAGCGAGCCAATTCGTCGTGTCGGCTTCGGAGCCATTCAACTTCGTTGATGTCATTTTCAGCGGCACTCGGGTGAGGGAATTTCCGGCTCGATGGGAAGAATTTGCTTCCATCCGTATGTCGGGGCAAATGGGGTTTCTCCCGTGGGCACATTCGGCCCGTGTGCGGTAGCCCCAAAGTGCAAGGTGCGGCTTCTCGGGCCAATCTCGTCCTCGGGTGGTCATTTTTCGGATGATCCGTTCGAGGGTTTTGTTTCTTTGCTTCCACGGCGCCGTTTGTTTTGTGGCCGGTAGGGAGAAGATTTGTGGCGTGTGATCTTGAATTCAGCCGGCGATGCAGCCGAATTCCCCTTCGAAGTGTGAGCCATTGTACGATATGACCTCATTTGGGATGCCGTATCGGCGAGATGATGTTTTCCTTGAGGAAATGCGCGACCTTCTTGGAGGTGAGTACCTTGTAGGACTTGGCTTCGACCCATTTGAGTGAAGTAGTCGATGGCTACTAAGATGAACTCGTGGCCAGATTCTTTGCTGGCGGAGCGATTTTCCCGATGACGTCCAATTCCCCAGTGGCAAAGGGCGAGTGTAGTCATGCGGTAGAGATCGTGGGGAGGTAGATGATTGAGGTTGGAGAACCGTTGGCACTTGTCGCGGCTTCGGACAAAGTGGATGCAATGCGCCTCCATGGAGATCCGGTAGTAGCCCATCACTGAGAATGATTTGCATCGGGGCTGCTGGCGTTCGTGTGGGGACCACAAGCCCCATTGTGGACTTCGTTCATGAACTTGTTTGCTTCTTCTTGGGCGATGCGGCGTAGGAGTGGCCCGTGGTAGCGTTTCTTGTATAGCATGTCCCGAGGATGACGAAGTGAGAGGCGAGCGTTTTAGGGCCATGATGCTCTTGGTTTTGACCCCTTACGTGTGTGGGTCTTCCTTGTTCATGAAGGTGGTTTCCCCGTTCTTGAGGTATTGGAAGATACGGTTATACCATGGCTCATTGACGGGCTTAGGTTACGGTTCGATCTCACAACGGTAGGCGGGAATTTCCTTTCGTCCGAGCTTTGAAGGGTTTGATTGCTTTTCCTTCGGGGATTTCCACAAGGGAAGCCAAGGTGGCTAAGGCATCTGCAAACTGTTTCGGTCTCTTGGCAAGTAGTGGAAGGTGACCTCTTCGAATTGTGTGATGAGGTCCTCCATGCGAGGCATGGTATTTTTGCAAGCACAGGTCTATGGTTTTCCACTTGTTGGAGACTTGGTTGATGATCAAGGTGAGTCCCCATAAACTTCGAGTTTGGACATTCCTCTCGAGTGCGGCTTGTAGTCCGGCGTGCGCGAGCTTCATATTCGGCGGCATTGTTGGTTACCTCGAAATTGAGCTTTATAGCAATTGGGGTGTGCTCGTCCTTGGGATCTACCAAGAGCATACCGTGCCGTTTCCCTTTTTGTTGGCCGCTCAGTCGAAGAACGGTTGCCATCGATTTTCGCCTTCGATTGCGAAGATTCCCTCGTCTGGAAATTGTGGTTCGGGGCCTCGAGCCTCGTCGGTTGGGAAATCGGCCGGTTGTTCGGCCATGGCCCGTCCCTTGATTGACTTTTGGTTTACGTACTTGATGTCAAATTCCGCTAGGAAGAAAGACCATTTGGCGAGCCTCATTGACGAGAGATGGTTTGTCGAAGAGGTACTTGGCCCAGGTCCATTTTGGAAACCAAGTGTGCAGTGTGCGGCCATGTAGTGCCGTAGTTTCCGACAACCCATACCGAGGCTGCGCGGTTTTCTCGAGGGCGAGTAATTGAGTTATTTGCCTTGAAACTTTCGGCAGCCGAAGTAGATGGCGTTTTCGACCCGTGACTCCTTCTTTTCTTGACGAGCATGGCTCGGCTGCGGTGTCGGTCACGGTTAGAGTATAGCAGCAGTGGCTTTTCCTCGTGGGGAGGACGGAGAATCGGAGGACTCACAAGGTATGCTTTTATTTTCTCAAAGGCATCTTGGCATTCGAGTTCCATTCGATGTCGGCGTTCTTCTTCATCGGTTTGAAGATTGGCTCGCACATAGAGGTCAATTGGTTGTGAAGCGGGCGATATATTGCGGGCGGCCCATGAAGCTTTTTCACCTGCATGCGAGTTTGCGGTGGTCTCATTTCGATGATAGCTTTGATCTTTTGAGGATCCACCTCGATGCCTCTCTCGGTGACCATGTATCCCAAAACCTTGCCTCGGCTAACCCCGAATGTGCATTTGGCGGGGTTAAGCCTCATTGAGTGTTTTCGGAGCGATTGAAGAATTTTCTCGGGTGCGTGAGGTGTTGTCCGTCGATCCCTTTGAGTGAACGATCATGTCATCGACGTACACTTCGATCTCTTTGTGGATCATATCGTGGAAAGAGGGCGGTTCTTTGCCGTTGGTAGAGTAGCCCCGGCGTTCTTTAGTCCGAGCAGCATTGCGTGTAGCGGTAGGTTCCCCAGGGGTTGTGAAAATTTGTTTTTCTTGGTCTTCTTCGGCCATCTTGATTTGATTGTAGCCGCAAAACCGTCCACGAAGGACTTGACTTCGAAATTGGGTGTAGTGTCTACCAACATGTCGATGTTGGGTAGTGGAAAATCGTCCTTGGGACTTGCTTTGTTGAGATCTCGGAAGTCCACGCAACGGCGTACTTTTCCATTGGCCTTGGTGGCCGTGACGATATTGGAGAGCCATGTGGGGTACTCGATCACCACTGATGAAGCCGACGGAGCATTTTTCGATCTCCTCTTTGACTTGTAAAGACCATTACGGCTTGATTCGGCGTAGCTTTTGCTTGATGGGCTTAGCCTCGGGATTGAGGGATCCGGTGCTCTACAATGTTAGGATCTAATCCGGGCATGTCTCGGTAAGACCAGCGAACACGTCCACGAACTCTTTGGCTTCGGTGCGATCAATGCGTCTTGCTGTGCCGGTGAAGAAACTTCCGATTTGCGTCTCTTTTGGCTCTTCGGCGGTTCCCAAATTCACTTTGGTTAAAACCTCCTCGGCGACTTGGGCCCGGTTTTCTCTCGTTTGACAACATGCTTAAAGATGTGCTTAATGTATTGTTCGTTTAATGTATGCACTTCTTTATCAAGTGAATCGTTATTAGCTTGTTTGTGTGTTAGTTAATTTATCGGTTGTTAAAGATGCAATGAGAGGATACTCGGAAAGATCGAAGCATTCATTAAGAGCATACGGGAATACATTATTGGCAATGAGTTCGTAATCTTACGGCGTGAGGCCATCGGATGACTCGAGAGACTCAAATTCAAAGCTAATGGACTCGGGATGAGTTTTGACACTAGACTCTAGGACTCGAGGGGTCGAGACCAAGTTGTTCGATCATGTCCTTTTTCTTTGGCGGTGGGTCAGGAGAAGGTGGCCCGGTTATTGAGTGGCAATGAGCTTGATAGGAGATGGGGCTTGAAGGGCTTTATGTCACCGTTCCCGATCATTGCTATCACGAGTTATCGAAACAAAATCGATTAGATCGGCATCTCGATTTCTTCTTTGAAGAAGCGAGGTGGAGCGGTGGCTCGTCCCGAAGCATCGTCTGCGGAGTCTTTTGCTTTTGTCTTGGGCATTACTAGCTCGAATGCGGACTCGTCCCGCTTGTTGAAGGGCGGGAGTGTTGACGAGAGAGTTTTCGAGTTCTTACGCGAAGAGGGGTTTTCCCGAACCAAAATTCATTGTGAATAGTGGTGGTTGTGGATCCGGCCGAGGCGGTGTGTCGAGGAATGCTCTTCGGACGGGATTTGGCTTGAGGCCTCTGAATCTTGCCGGGTTACTGCTGGAGCTTGTCCATGGTTGTCGGCCGGCTTTGTTTGGCGATCGGCTCTGTTCCCTTTTACGGATCTTCTTCCAAGTTGCCGGCCTTCTTTGTGAAGTACTTGGTCATGTCGAAGGCTGTAAGGACGAAGATCGGAGATTGCGTGCGAAGCCTCTTTTGTTATACGTGGAGCGTTTTCGTGCGGCTCGCTTGTCCTCCGCAATGTGTTCGGGAGTAGGAGAGTATCCCGGGCCGTGCGGGGTATTACTGTTCTTTGATATTGATGATACATTGAGTGCCACGATGGCGTTTTCCCAAGCCAGAGCCCCGGGATGTAGTTCATGTGCTTCATCATTTTCATCGGGGAGGGATCTTGTCCCAAATCAAAGGCGAGGTCTATGTGGCACACTTGGGCCTTTGGGCTTTCGATGGTGAACCTGTTAGCATCATGCCATCATCGTCGGGTTTGATTTCTAAGACCGGGACGCCGTTTGTTTCGGTCCTTTCGTTGACTATGCTATCACCGTAGATGATGGTTAGATCTGTTCCTTGGACGAACTTTACGCAACGATGGAGAGTGGATGCCACCCCATTGATGCGGGTGTAGCCGAGGGCGTCCCAAAATGGCGGTGAATGTGATCGGGATGTCGATGACTTGGAAATCCGTCGGGACCATTTGTTTTCCAAACCACGGGTTCAAGGTGGCTATTCCCAAGGCGGGCGGGATGTTGAGTCGTATGCCTTGATTGCACGAGTCGAGGGCTTTAGATCGGTTGCTTTGATCCCTAGCAAATCCATCATTTTGGTGGAAGGACGTTCATGGATGATCCCCATCTACCAACACCCGTGGGAGACGGCGCTCGTCCGGTTGAGCTGTTATGTAGAGAGGCTCGTTGTGGTCGGCCCCAAATTTTGGAAGGTCGAGCTACGTGAAGGTGATGATATTGCTTTGTAATTGACGTTGCCAATCATACGAGCGCTTCATCGGGTGTCCTTTGTGATGGGAACCATGGTGCAGGCCGGGCTTTCTTCCAACTTGAGCTTGTGCGGGTAAGATGAAGTGAGTAAGGACCGAGAGCGAGATGTTAGCTGAGTGCGCTTGAGGCGTGTCAAGACGGGATCTTCGGCCTTTGGGTCCAAGGTTTCGGCTTCTTTGGCGTAGGGCCCCTTTTCAATTCGTGGCTCGGGTATGGGTGGCCTTTTGTCTGTCCGTGGAGGATTCACTGGGATTTGGCCGGAACGTGTCGAACATTCACCTCTGGACTTATGGTTTTGCTTGTCTCTCCTATTTACGTAGTGGGAGGAGCACGATTGGCGTAAGGCCGGCTGCGCATTTCAATTCGTTCACTTTGTCATGGCTTTCTTGAAGCATCAATAGTGGCTTTGAGATCTTCCCAAGACGGGGTTGGATTATACGGACCTTCGGGCCTTCGGTGGCGGTGCGAAGCTTCGTCCCGGTGATCATGGAGCGAAACATTGCCGTGGCCTTGTGCGAGAACTAGGCTTCTTTGGAGTAGATGACATAGTAGTCAAACTTTCTGAGGGTTCTCGAGGGTTCCGGCGTGGGATCACGGATTCGTACCTCTTTTTCGGCTTTTGTTGAGAAGATAGCTTCTTCTTTCTTCGAGGACGGCCCTCGTTCATTTCATCCTGGAATTCCATTTCCGGACAAGCCTTCCTGTCGCGAGGCGTCCCACGAGATGTGTTCGTTGTTCGGCGGTGGTACCGAGACCTCGGGAGGCTGGATGGGCGAGGCTTTCCTCACGGAAGGTCTTGTGGCCTTACGTCATAAGCGCATGGCTCGTACGAGGGTAACGGGTTGACTTACGGGAAACAATGAGAGATGTTAGAGGCTGTAGGAGCGATCATGACTTGGGAAGCCCCGGGTAGTTGGGTGGCTAATGTTCCGAAGTGGTGCATGGCACCTTCGATCCGAGCTTGTTGCTCACCTTGACGTTTCTCAATAGCCATGAGGACCTTCCAAACTTCTTCCAATGTTGGGAAATTTCTTGGGGGTAAGGTCCCGTTCTCATCGTTGTTATCCACTATTTGGCCGTGGGGATTTGACGGTGTCTGGTGACAGAGTGGGAAGGAGGTAGGACCTTCTTTGTTTTGACAACTGGGAGACGGGTTCTCGGGTACTCTCGACCACTCTCTGTTAGGCTGGAGGGGTGATGGGCAAGGTTTAGACACGGGAATGGCCTAACGGGATAAAGGGGAAAGCTCACGTGACATGCGGTTTCCGTTTCTTTTTTTTATTATTTATTTTGTTGTTTTAATTTACTTAAAACAGGTTTTCTCAGAGTTCTAGGTAGGTTGGAAAAGATTGCTCTTCTTTTTCGCAACTATGCTAGATCTGGGTCGATGGAGACCATACGTGCGGCTATAAGCCCCTCGTTTTGCACACTGTATTTCGACATCCCGGGGTGGACGGCCCGGGCGAGGGTCCTATAGGGCAAGCGGTTTCCACCGGCCTAAAGAAAAATCGAACCTAAGGACCGAGCTGTCATGTTCGTTTTGATGCATTAGCCATGTGAATAGTGAACCGAGCCGGCCACTATGTCAAGATCGGGTCAAGAGTTCGGCATGACCTCTCTTTACCTTGCTTGCGCAAGGGATACGTGACGTTAGGCGTTGGTCGGGTCATATTGTCATGGGCGACGTATCAAAGGCGTGATGACATGGTGTCATGTGAGCATGGATGTATATCGGGACGGAACATCGTGCAGGTGTAGCCCGGAAATCAAGATCGAGGTCAAGATTTTAGCATGACCTTTCATCGCTTTGCTTGCGCAAGGATCTTGAGTTCCGAGCCTTGACTCGAGAAAATGGCCGGCATGGTATATGTATCAGTGTATGACACGGGCTAAGGTAAAAACCAGCGAGTGCGGACGAGTGTGACTCAAGACTCAAACGTGCGGGGTTGACGCTTGGCTAGGATGGGATGTTTGGAATGATCCCGTGCGCATCCAAGAGGCCTAGGAAGACCAAACGGATCGCAACCGAGACCACTTTGCCGGGTTGAGGGTTGTAGTGTGCGGTGTATCGAGGCGGCGGTGCGCGTAGCGTGCGGTGGTCGCGAGCGGCGGTGTGAGTAGTGTGCGGTGTAACCGAGGCAGCAGTGCGCGTAGTGTGCGGTCTCTAAAATTCTTTTTCTGAGTAAAACAGAAGTTTTTTTTTTTGAAGAATTTTAAATGTATGCACAGATGTATATTGATGCATTTTTTTTTGTATTTTTATTTTTTTTTGTAAAATAAAAAGTAAAGCACGTGCACACACATACAATAGTTAAAGAAGGGGGTAAAATGAAAGTTTGACCCTCATCATCGTTTTAAAAATCTTTTGTTTTGTTTAAAAAGATTTTAAAACAAAATTTCCCCAGCAGAGTCGCCAACTGAAATTACCCGGATCCGAGAGGCACATCGCGCCCTAAGATTCCGGCATCTTTCGTGTTGGCGGCGGTTTGTCTCGCCGTTTTGTTTTCGCATTCGTAGAGTCGCCACGCCGTTTTTATTAAGCCCAAAACATTGAAAAAGGGCATCAGTTTAAAGATAATTTTAAACTGTTTTTGTGTGATGAGATTTTGAGTTCGGAGGTCAGATGACTCCTCGGGAAGAGAATATTAGAATATTAGAGCTCACCCGAGTCGCCTCGTAAAACGAGTCTTTCGGATACCCCTAATATCCTTTAACTGTTGTGTGTGTGTGTTTGTGCTTTTAAAAATGCATGCTGTGTCGGATGTCTACATTGTACCCTATGTATTGAAATGTATTGAAATAGTAATGGAAGGAAGCCTTACCAATGTTGGTTCGTGTCATCTGTCTTCCGCCGAGGAATAGTGTTTGAGGTCGGAGTAGCGTTCGGTATGAATCTGGATTGCTTCGGGAGGGGCCGGTTGTCTGCGGACAGAGTTTCGGCGTGAGTTGTTGTTGCAGGCTGCGTGCGGGCAGAGGTTCGGCGTGCGTGGGGATCGCAGGGATCACTCGGGCAGAGGTTCGGCGTGCGTCGAGGTGGCAGGATTCACTCGGGCAGAGTTTCGGCGCGGTTTGGGATCGCCGGTTTGACTCGGAAAGAGCCGGGACACCGTGGAAAGACCGAGGAAAGGCCTCGGAGTACCACGAGGGGCCTCAGAGTACCTCGAGAGTGCCTCAGGGCAGCGCGGGAGCGTCGCGGGAGCGCTCGGAGAGGCTTCGGAGCACCACAAGGGAGCTCGGAAGACCTCGGAAGGATCCGAAAGGGGCCGGGAGTGCCTCGAGAGGACTTAGAGGGGAAGCCAGAAGGCTTAGGGAGGAAGAGAGAAGTGGGAGGTGTGTCAAAATGATGAGGGGGAGCCCTCTATTTATAGTGCCAAATTTGGTGCAAAGAGGTTCGTACGGACCTCCCTGGTAATCCAGACTTTTGGTTTTCCTCAATTTGAGGGAATCTGTGATGATGGTGAATATTTTGAAATCATGATGTCCCCTGTGCAATAAGGTCCGTACGGACCAAGTTGACATGCAAAGAGGTCCGTACGGACCAACTCTGCAGAAGGGTAATCATTTTTCCCGGGATTTGAGGGAATATTGTGGACTTTAAGAGGATTCAGTAATTATTAAAGCAAAGAGGTCCGTACGGACCATTACTGCTTTTCCAATTTCCTGAAAATTCCCAAAAGGTCCTTTTGTCCCTTTTTATCCCTGAAAGACTCCTCCCTTGGTTTGGCTGGGGGTTTTGAGAGGGTTTTGAGTGCCAGAGGTTGTCGAGACTGCGTTGATGAGTCTGCGGTGTTTCCCGTGTGCTTGAAAAGGGGGTGATCCAGATTGGGGTACTTACACATAATAACATCATTAGACATATTATGAACAGTTATAGAAGAAAATCATAACAACTTACCAAATTTTACCAAAATAAAAGGAAGATATACTCGGCTACTCTTGCTCTATTCAATTCCCTTAGCAATAATTTGAAGTTGGAATTAACAACGGATCAACGGGTGAATTTTTGGGATTTTTTGGAAGTTAAGCTAGGGTTTAAGGCTTTCTCTAGAACGTAGAACATGGAGAATACTGAGGAAATAATAAGGCTTCTTGAGGAAGCTTAAAGAGATTTATATAAAGCATGTTTCACACAAGCTCCTCCAAGTTTGAAAATCAACAAACAACTACCTCAAGGTTAAAGTTACACTAAAGCTCCTCAACACTTTCATAACACTTTTAATTCAAAATTTCAAGTGTTATCAATTTACTACACAAATCTCCCATTTCCTTTATTTAGACATTATATGATCAAAATCACTTTAATAACATCTAACTTCACATAGTTCATCAAAACTCTCAAAATGAACACGTAATAAAACCAAATAACACAAAGCAAAGGATGAGATGCAATGCAAACTCCAACCCACGTGCTTCACGTGTGACCAAAATGTGCCTAGGTTTAGGGTCGTGACACTCACTCCCCCTTTAAAAAAATTCGTCCCGAATTTGGACTTCACTTACCTGAATGATCAAATAACTCAGGATACTTCTGTCTCATCTCAGATTCCAATTCCCAAGTAGCTTCCTCAATGGTGTGATTCTTCCAAAGAACTTTCACCACGGGAATACTCTTGGTACGCAATTCCCGGATCTGCCTCTCCAGAATCCGCAATGGTACCTCCACATAGGTCATATCCACCTGGACATCCTCAGGAGGAGAACTCAAAACATGAGAGGAATCATAACAGTACTTCCTCAACATGGACACATGAAACACATCATGAAGAGAAGAAAGAGATGGAGGTAGAGCCAATCGATAGGCTAACTCACCTACCTTCTCTAAAATCTCAAAAGGACCAACAAATCTAGGAGCCAATTTCCCTTTGTTGCCAACCCTTTTGATCCCCGTTCTTGGTGAGATCATCAAGAATACCAAATCACCAACCTGAAAGGATAACTCCCTTCTTCTAGTGTCGGCATAGCTCTTCTGACGACTCTGGGCTGTCCTCAATCTGTCACGGATCACTTTGATCTTCTCAGTTGAGTCTCTAACCAAATCTGGACCCCCAAAGTCTAGCCTCACCAACCTCGTCCCAACACGTTGGGGACCTACATTTCCTCCCATACAGTGCCTCATATGGTGCCATCTCAATGCTGAATTGGTAGCTATTGTTATATGCAAATTCCACTAAAGGCAAATGGTCTTCTCAAGATAACTGGAAGTCCATCACACAAGCCCGTAGCATATTCTCAAGAATCTGAATGATCCTCTCTGTCTGCCCATCAGTCTGAGGATGAAATGCTGTACTAAAACTCAACTTGGACCCCAAGGCTTCATGCAAAGCCCTCCAAAACCGCGAGGTGAATCTCGAATCCCTATCAGAAACAATGTTGACAGGTACCCCATGCAATCTCACAATCTCACGAATATACAACTGGGTCAATCTATCCACAATCACCCATATAGCATCCATCTTCCTCGGAGTAGGAGGCAATCCAGTCATAAAATCCATAGAAATACCCTCCCACTTCCATTCCGAAATATCCAATGGTTGAAGCAATCCTGCTGGTGTCTGATGCTCAGCTTTGATCTGTTGGCAAGTCCAACACTTTGATACAAATTCTGCAATTTCCTTTTTCATGCCATTCCACCAGTAACCCCTCTTCAAATCCTGATACATTTTGGTACTTCCAGGATGAATAGCAAATCGAGACTTATGGCCATCCTCTAATACCTGCTTTCTGATCTTTGGGGAAGAAGGTACGAAAATCCTGCCTTTGAAGGTTAGAATTCCATCCTTGTTTAATGAATACTCCCCAGACTTTCCATCTTGCAATTTCTCCCTAATTTTCTTCAATTCACTGTCATTCAACTGAGCTTCCATAAGATCTCCATATAAAGTAGGAACAACTCTGACGTTAGCAAACAACATATCACCTCTCAATTCCTGAGATACTAAGGATGATAAATGAGCCTTACGGCTAATAGCATCAGCCACTACGTTAGCCTTTCCAGGATGATAAGAAATGACACAATCATAATCCTTCAGAAGCTCCAACCAACGCCTCGGTCTGTTGTTCAATTCCTTCTGAGTAAACAAGTATTTCAAGCTCTTATGATCTGTAAATATCTCAAATTTTGCTAAATAGAAGTAATGTTTCCACTTATGCAATGCAAAAACAATGGCAGCAAACTCCATATCGTGGGTAGGATAATTCTGCTCTGCTGGTGATAACTTCCTTGAAGCATAAGCAATTACCTTCCCATTTTGCATAAGTACACAACCCAATCCCTCTTTAGAAGCATCACTGAAAATAACAAAGTTCTCACAACCCTCTGGAAGTGTAAGAATAGGAGCTAAAGTCAATCTCTTCTTCAGTTCAGTAAAGCCAGCTTCACACTTAGCATCCCATATAAATGGTACATCCTTCCGAGTCAGTTTGGTCAATGGAGTGGCAATCCTCGAAAATCCCTCTATAAACCTTCGATAATACCCCGCTAAACCAAGGAAACTGTGAACCTCTGTCACTGTAGAAGGTTGTTTCCAGTTGACTACGGCATCAATCTTTGTAGGATCCACTGCAATACCAGTATTGGATACCACGTGACCCAAGAAAGAAATCTATTCCAGCCAAAACTCACATTTGCTGAACTTTGCGAATAGCTGTTTCTCACGAAGCACTGATAAAACAATTCTCAAGTGCCTCTCGTGATTTTCCCTGGATTTTGAATATACCAGGATATCATCAATAAAAATCACAACAAAACTATCAAGATACGGCTTGAAGATCCTGTTCATCATGTCCATAAAGACTGCCGGTGCATTGGTCAACCCAAATGGCATAACAAGAAATTCATAATGCCCATACCTTATTCTGAAAGCTATTTTAGAAACATCATCTGGTTTGATTTTCAACTGATGGTATCCGCTATGCAAGTCCAACGTGGAATATATAACAGAACCTTGGAGTTGATCAAATAAATCATCAATGTGAGGAAGAGGATATTTATTCTTAATAGTAGCTTGATTCAGTAATCTGTAATCAATACACAACCGCAATGTACCATCCTTCTTCCTAGCAAACAAAACTAGTGTTCCCCAGGATGAAACACTGGGACGAATAAAACCCCTGTCTAACAACTCCTGCAACTGAATTTTCAACTCTTTTAACTCAACTGGAGCCATTCTGTAAGGTGCTTTAGAAATTGGTGCAGTACCTGGCAATAAGTCCATACAGAACTCCACCTCTCTATCCGAAGGCATAGAATACTCAGTTGAAAATACGTCACTAAACTCATTCACAACTAGAACACAAGATAGTTCAGGAGACTTCTTACTAGAGTCTAACACATATGCCAAGTAACCCTCACACCCTTTTGATAACAACTTTCTAGCCTTTATTGCAGATATAACATGAATGCCAAATAAAGACTTATCAGCATCAAATATAAACACAGGAACATCAGGCATAGAAAATGTGACACGCTTTCTGTGACAGTCCACCAAGGCATGACAAGAACTCAACCAGTCCATGCCTAAAATAACATCAAATTCTTGGATTGGTAACTCTACCAAATCCACTGGCAATACATGCCCACATATAATCACCTCACAGTCATGATAGATCAAAGAGGATTTGAGGTGCTCTCCCACAGGAGTAGAAACCTCTAACACATAAGGTAACAACTCAGGCAACTTATGCAATGTAAATGCAAAATGAGATGCCACATAAGATTGAGACGATACAGGGTCGATAAGAATACGAGCCCTGACCCCTGAGACAGAGAAAATACCTCTAATGATAGCGGTGGGATCTACCGCGCCTCGATCCAAGGCAAACACTCTACCTTGGACTCTCTCTTTAGGTTTCCCCTCAACATCTCTTTTCACTCCACCTTTAGGCTGGTCACCTTGCTGTCTACTACCCGTAGCTTGACCCTTTTTAAATTTAGGACAATCCTTTCTGAAGTGCCCCATCTCTCCACAACTCATACACTTTCCCTGCTTGCTCCAACAACTGTCTTCCGAGTATCCCACCTTCTTACACCAATTAAAAATAGTACCGAATTTACTGAACACAGGACGAGTAGAAACTGTGACTGTTCCTCCCTTAGCCACTCCAGACGTTGAGGATTTAGGTTGACTCTTGCTCTGACCTGAAATCTGGCCTGAAAATTTAGTCTTGCTTCCACTACCCTCAGATTTACCCCAGTGTTTCTCAATATCACTCTCAATTATGTAGGCCATGTTTACTATCGCCTGGTAGTTAGGAAAATCATGAGTCAACAATTGCTTTCTGAACTCCAACCTGAGTCCCTTGACAAACCTGTAAACCCTCCTGCCTTCATCTGGTACAAGATGTGGACAATACCTCGCCAGCTTTGTAAATTTTGCAGAATATTGGGCCACTGACATAACCCCCTGCTCAAACTTCAGGAACTCTACCTCTTTATTGTCTTTAGTAATCACAGGAATGAAATTCTCTTTGAATTTCCCAATAAAGTTATCCCAAGTTTGGGGCGTATGGTCCTACTCCCAACTTTTCTTAAGAATTTGCCACTAATGCTCAGCAGGACCCTCTAATTTAAACACTGCACATCTGACTTTTTCTTCATCTGTGCTTTCCATTGCCACAAAAATCTTAGTCATGGCTTCCAACCATCTCTCAGCTATAAATGGATCTGGATCCCCGTTGAAACTTGGTGGAGATAATTTGATAAACTTTTCTAACCCCTGTATTGGCCTTGCCTCAGGTTACTGCTGTGCTCGACCCTGAGCTGCCATATTCTGAAGGAATACCCGAAGCATAGCCATCATCTCAGCGTTCTGGTTTCCCCCAGCTCCCTGATCACCAATGTTCCCCTAATCTCTCTGCTGGTCATCACCAGTCCCAGCCATTACAATGATCCCTGCATTAAACACTCGGCGTCAGATATCACACACTCCCCCTTAGACTAGACATCTACCCTTGACTTCTAACAAAAGCTCTGATACCAACTGTGGGTGCCTCCCAACTCCCGAAACCTAAAACTCGTGTCCCAGGATGGAGGGTCCCAAAATACCATTTCAAAAAAAAACTTTTCTTTACATTACTTGAAAAGTATATCAACTTTTTTCAAAACAATTTCAAAATAACCTCTTTACTCGGAGGCGATAGATAAACCTGTTTAAACCAGTTATAACCTGTATAAGCTACAAGTACTACAACTGTATAGGCTTATACAAGCCAACTTTCAAACAAACCAAATTCAAGTTTACTTACAGCACAATACAACTGAAACATGTTTATAAAAGTTTTATATACAAAACCTTTCCCAAAAGAATAACCACCACAACATACCCAACTCCCCAAACCAACACATACCCTAACAACCCAAAAGATGTCCAAACTCCTTCCCGACCTCACCGGTCCGGTCCTCCTGTCTCAGCGGGATCTAAAACAATAAAGGGAGAAGGGGTGAGATAAAATCTCAGCAAGCTATTATGTATGCAACACATAAACAGGTTGCTCAATAACAGATATGCAACACCAAACAGGTTGCTCATAATCAAATTGGGAAAACAGTAAACACTTTACGTTACCTTTCCTTTTACCTTTCCCATCTGAATCATATGTAGTACTACGGTGGGAGATATACTCCTCTCATTATGTGAACTGCTAGTGCATATCCACATCTTATACGTTCCCTTTCAAAGAATCATATAAGCTGCCAACTATCTTGTGAACGGCTCATACCTACCCACAGAAGCTGTACCCCCAATCTGTGGCCACAGAAGAGGGTGAGCCATCACAGGTATAAGGAAATCCAATCACCTTATGAAATATCTTCTCATAAGTGATTGTATTCCCTATACCCCCGAAGATCAGCTGATTCAACCATTTTCAAGCACATAACAGATACTTGAAATTAAGTCCACCCCATGGGACAATAACATATACTCCCTCCGTCCCAGCCTAGTGTACACTTATTTCCCTTTTGGTCCGTCCCAGACGAGTGTGAACTACCATAAATGGCAAAGGTTTTAATATTTTATATTCTCCCTACCCCACCCACTCATTCTCTCTCTTCATTTTCCACCATACAATTTATTCAACCAACCTACTATTAACTCCACTCATTCTCTCTCTTCATTTCCTACCACACATTTTCATTATCTTAATAGTATTTCTTAATTATTGTGCCCAAAGTCTTGGTGCACACTTGGGTGGGACGGAGGGAGTATATATATATAACATGGTACTGCAACTCATGTTAAACCAGTCACAATAGTGCACATATATTTCAACACTATTGAATAACAACAATCTAATGACATGGTATTAATACTCATGCTCAACAAATAAAACAGTGCAACACGTATTTAAACACTATGTGCACAACCAACTATGAACATGTAAACACTTATGGCACAAGGTGTCACATAAGTCCTACATAGTCATTACACAATATATAATCTAGTAACAGGGTATTACCACTCCTGTCCAAACCAATGAAGTAGTGCACTATACATTTTATGCACTATAAGAACAAATAACCCTATACAGGTCACCACGCAAGGGTACAATATCATATAAGTAGCCTTACGCATTCATCACATAACACTAAACACCTTCTCTAAAGGTTCCAAGTTCAAATACCAAGTTTTACTAACTTTGGTTCAAGCCCAGAAAAAACTGCATTTTGCAGCTGCAACATCAGCAACAGCAAACAACAACTAAAGTTCTCAGTTTAGCAACTACAAGGTCATCCCATAACAGTATATACACATGTTTTGGACCATAAGATACTCCCTCCATACCCCATAACATATATATACCAAGTTCCCAATTCAATTCAACCCATTATATCACCTTTTGACATCTTTATCAACCTTACTTGGTTGTTTCCATTTCAACACCAAGAACATTGATTTCAACTTTACACAAATCATTCATAACTTCATAATAACATCATTAGACATATTATGAATAGTTATAGAATAAAATCATAACAACTTACCAAATTTTACCAAAATAAAAGGAAGATATACTCGGCTACTCTTGCTCTATTCAATTTCCTTAGCAATAATTTGAAGTTGGAATTAACAATAGATCAACGGGTGAATTTCAGGGATTTTTTGGAAGTTAAGCTAGGGTTTATGGATTTCTCTAGAACGTAGAACATTGAGAATACTGAGGAAATAATAAGGCTTCTTGAGGAAGCTTAAAGAGATTTATATAAAACATGTTTCACACAAGCTCCTCCAAGTTTGAAAATCAACAAACAACTACCTCAAGGTTAAAGTTACACTCAAGCTCCTCGACATTTTCATAACACTTTTAATTCAAAATTTCAAGTGTTATCACTTTACTACACAAATTTCCCATTTCCTTTATTTAGACATTATATGATCAAAATCACTTTAATAACATCTAACTTCACATAGTTCATCACAACTCTCAAAATGATCACGTAATAAAACCAAATAACACAAAGCAAAGGATGAGATGCAATACAAACCCCACCCCACGTGCTTCAAGTGTGACCAAAATGTGCCTAGGTTTAGGGCCGTGACAGGAACCATCACCAATAATAATCGAATCGTTGCCATCATAAGGATTATAGAGATTTAGGTTGGAGAGATCATGAGTGAGGTGGTTGGTGACTCCACTATCAATGAGCCAAGGCATGGGAGGGCGAGGATTGGTGGTTATGGTATTGTATACTTGTGGGTGGGTATTGTTGGAACGAGGTGGGCATTGTGGGGGGTGGCAGATTGGAAGGTTACATTGGAATAATCTCGCTTGAATTGGCAACATTGAGACAGAAAGTGACCAACGTAGCGACAATATTGACACTTGCCTTTGTATTGGTTGGGGTTGGTGGTGCATGGATGAGGGGAGGTGGGGTTAGTTTGGATTGGATGGGAGGTGGTGGGACGGGTAGAGAAGCGGGAGGGAGGGGTGTAAGTCTGAGCCGTGTGGGCAGAAGCCGAAAGGGTGGGGAGAGATGGTTGTTGTTTAAGGGTGAGTTCATGGGTGATCAATTTTTCATATAGGGCTTCGAAGGTAATGGTGGTGTCACGGGCACGGACGGAATAAATGATGGATTTGTAGGATTCATAGTCTAGGCCTTTGAGAATTTTAGAGATAATATCCTCAATATCCATGGGTTTGCCCATAAGAGCAAGTTTATCTGTGTATGTTTTGATGGAGTACATATATTCACTAATAGATTGTGATGTTTTGGTGATGTTGTCGAGTTGGTCTTTTAGTTGGAGGATATGTCCACGGGAAGGGTTTGCATAGGTATATTTTAGAGTTTCCCATGCTACTTGTGAGGTGGTGGCATTATCAACAAGAGGGGAGACACTATTGTCAAGTGTGCTGAGTAAGGCACCAAGGATGAGACGATCTTGGTGTTTCCAAGTAATGGCAGCGGGATTTGGAGCATCGTTGTTGTTAACTTTGATAGTTGCAGCGGGTATGGGGTGGGTACCATCAAGGTATTTTAGGAGATCAAGACCGAAGAGAATAGATGAAATTTTGGATGACCACGAGAGATAGGTGAGACGGGTTAAGACCTTACAGTGAGAGAGGTTAACAAGAATAATAGGGGTATTGGGGTCGGCTGGGTTTGGGAGGGTAGAGAAATTGTTTGCTGCCATGGGGAGATTTTCGGCTGTTGGGAATGGAGGAGCCCAGAAGGAGAATGTTTAATGCCCAGAAAGGTGATCAATTTGCTCTGATACCATGACAGAAATATGGCAAAAGGCAATTCTCTTTTATTAACAACATCAATATATATAGTTACATAGAACCCTCTAGAATTATTTACAAATAATATTGAGTAAAGGAAAAGGAAAAATCTACTTAATTTCGGAAACTAAATTTCTGCAATTATATTAGAAGAAGGAGAATCAATAGTTTCCTTATTACTATTGGTAACATTCCGTTATTTGCACTATTTTTACTAAAATAAGCTGGTTCTAGAGGTGGTCTTTCGCTTTCGTAATAATCACGACTTGACAAAAGATCACCTGTCCTTACTTTGTTCCATTTTCACATTTTCTTAATTATTGGTGTGATTTTATATAAATAATTATTATTTAAGAAGTTAAAAAATAGTATATGAATTTCTTGTAATTCGCAAAATTCATAATATTTTTCTTTAATTTGTTTTTGTTCTTCTTCGTTGCATGTTTGAAAGAATAATTTTCTGTTTTCTTCATTTTCTTTACTTTTAAAGCTTTTCTTTAAAATACTTTTGTCTAGAATAAATTCGTATTTTATCATGTTTATTGTGAATTCGCTTTCTTCATAAGGATGAACTAAAATTCCTTCTCTATGTATTTCAGTATTGTTTGGTTGATATATGAGCTACTACTTCTTCGGTTTATGATGCAAACAGAGGGTTATATGAGAATTGATCGAACGAAATTGAAACAAGATGGGATTGAAACCCTAGATAATTGCTCAACGGCAAATATTTTCATTAATAAAAAACAAAGTCTGATATTCGGAATTGACATATGACCCTATTTTATATGACTCCTACGACTTGGAAAACAAGTCAAAACCTACTAAAATTACCCCTAAGCTATATGGTAACATAGGGCCCGTTTGATTTAGCTTATTGATATGTACTGATGACTTATTACTTATGACTGATGAATTATGACTAATGAGCTGATGAATGATGCTGTTTAATTTAGTTTTTTTGAAGTGCTGATGAGCTGTCATAAGTAAGTATGACTATTTGATTAATAAGCTGAAAAAGTGCTGAATGAAAGTATAAAGACTAAAATAATAATAATAATAATAATAATTTAATTTAATAATAATAATTATTATTATTATTATTATTTTATTATTTTAATATTATTTTATTATTATTATTATTATTTTATTATTATTATTATTATTATTATTATTATTATTATTATTATTATTATTATTATTATTATTATTATTATTATTATTATTATTATTATTATTATTATTTATTATTTTTTTAATTATTATTATTATTTTTTTATTTATTATTTTTTTTTTTGATTTTTTTTAATTTTTAAATTTTTTTATTATTATTATTATTATTAATTTTTTATTATTAGAATTATTATTTTATTATTATTATTATTATTATTTTTTTATTATTATTATTTATTATTAATATTTTTATTATTTTTTATTATTTTTTTATTATTATTATATTATTTTATTATTATTTTATTATTTTATTATTATTATTTATTATTTTTTTAATTATTATTATTATTATTATTATTATTATTATTATTATTATTTATTATTATTATTTTATTGTTATTTTTTAATGTATTTTTATTTTTTTATTATTTTTTATTATTATTATATTATTATTATTATTTTAATTATTATTATTATTATTATTATTATTATTATTTTTAATTTTTTTTTTAATTTTAATTTTTATTATTATTATTATTTTATTTTTATTATTATTATTATTATTTTTATTGTTCATACGTGTTTTTGGCTTAAGCACTTGGCTTAAACACTTGGCTAAATGCTTATGACTTATAAGAAAATTGTGCATTAATTGACTTGTACATGACTTATGACTTATTTTGACAAAAATGAAATCAAACAATCAAAAAATGACTTATGAGAAGTCATAAGTCATAAGCACCTTTAATTAAGTCATATCAAACAAGGCCATAATAGGACTCAAGAATAACAAAATATCTCCTAAATCTATTCTAAAACATCAAAATACTACCAATCTAATAATAATTTCGAAAATACAAAAAAATAAAATAAAAGATAAGATAAGTAAATAATAACTCGTTTCTGAAGCTGCAGAAATCTGTCTTGTCTCTTTGTCTCTACCTGCATCAGTTTAGTTTCTAAAATATGAGTTTTTAATAGGACTCGGTATAAATAACCACTTGCATATAATCCAAAAAAAAAATATCAGCCCAAACAATAACATATTTATTGTATTTTCTTAAGAAGGTGATATCCTAGCGAGCTCCAACCCCGCCCGCACTCTCTGATATGTTGGATATATAAACAAACCCTAAAACTTTTCATACAAATTATCAAATACGTCCCCCACCATTCAGGGTCGGCCCTTAGTAAAGGCAGGTGAGGTCTGGGCCTTAGGCCTCCTAAATTTATCAATTTTTTGGGGCCCCAAAATTTAGGGGCTTAGTCGTAATATATCGGAAGTGAGGGGCCTCATTGTAAAAAAAAATTAATTATACCCCCTGAAAAAAATACACAAAACCCCTCTCAAAATATATAAAAAAAAAACCCACCTATATAACGCTCTTAAATTGCAAAAATCAGTACTCACCAACACATTTACACACCTCACCCCTCCTAGTCCGATTCTCCAGTAATTCACCGCTCGAAAGAAGAAGACGCCGCACGAAGGTCACGGCGTCGGTCACGGAGCACAGCGGCACAGGCGCTCCTTCTCCGTTCCGGCGTTCGATCGTCGGTACTCTTTCTCTTCGTTCAGGCGCTCCTTCTCCCTCTCCGTTCACGGCGTCTGCCCTGGCCCCTGAATCCGCCCGGACCGCCCCTGCTCATCTGCTAAAAAGGTAACTCTCTTTTTCTGTTTGATGATGTTATTCTTTTTTCGTAATCAGATCTTCAAATTTTATGAGCTAATTTTAGTTTCTGT
Organism: Adenophora triphylla var. japonica; assembly: GCA_022495995.1. NCBI lineage: Eukaryota > Viridiplantae > Streptophyta > Magnoliopsida > Asterales > Campanulaceae > Adenophora > Adenophora triphylla. The sequence goes on from JAFEMH010007410.1 coordinate 34,804, forward strand.
TTGTGGGTTTTGGGTTTTACTTTGATTTAGGGTTAAATAATTTATTTTATCCTAGAATAGAGCTAGGACTTTTGAATTAGGATTAAATTAATTGACTGTGTTCTTGGGTTTGGATTACATAGATGGTTTATTTTTATTTTTGATTTGTTTGCTTAATTTATCAGGCAGGATGATGATTTAGGTAGACTGTGTTCTTGGGTTTGGATTACATAGATGGTTTGAATTACATAGATGGTTTATTTTTTGATTTGTTTGCTTAATTTATTGACTGTGTTCTTGGGTTTGATTTAGGCAGGATGATGATTTGTTTGCTTAATTTAACCCTCTAATTATATTTTGAATTATTACAGGTAGACAAAATGTCATCACGAAAGTATCCTTGTGAAAATGAAAAAAAGAAGAAGAGGCAAAAACAAGAACAATTAACGCAAGCTTTAAGTGGTTCTCTTAACAAATATTTTACTTCTAGTAAGTTGGGTGAAAGTGAAAGCATTCCCGTTGAAAATTTGGTGTGCGAAGAAGCGGTCAATGATAATCCTAATGATCCTGTTAATATTGTTGATCATGGGAAAGGTCCGGAAAGAGAAGGGACTGATAGTGACATTCCTCCAGCTCAAGAAGACCATGGAGAACCTTTAGACATTTATGATCCAAATAATTGGAAGTCAATTGATCATAATCTCAGAGACTTGTTGGTGGAAAAAGGGCCAATAAGAGTTGAAATGGAAGAATCTGAATATCCGAGGGATGATTCAGATAAGAAGCGACTTTTTTCAAATGTTCATTATACTCGCCGCTTGTCGAATGGAGAGAAACAAGATAGAAAGTGGCTTGTGTATTCAAAATCCTCGGATAAATTATTTTGCTTTTGTTGTAAGCTTTTCAAGGATAAAGTGGGAGATTCTCATTTAACTAGTATCGAGTTTAGAGATTGGCACAATGTTGGAAATAGACTTAAACAACATGATTCAAACAATGAACACATAGTTTGCATGCAAAAATGGATTGAATTGGAGACGAGACTGAGGCGTAATCAGACAGTTGATAAAAGTGTGCAAGAACAAATTATGAGAGAGAAAGAACACAATCGACAAGTTTTCATGCGAGTGATGGCTGTTGTTAAAAGTCTTGCAAAAAATAATTTGGCATTTAGGGGAAATAAGGAAAAGGTTTATGAGGAGGGTAATGGAAATTTCTTGAGTATGATTAAAATGATTGCAGAGTTTGATCTTATAATACAAGAGCACTTACGGCATTTTCAAAACAAGGAAATTCAATATCACTACCTTAGCCACAAAATTCAAAATGAATTGATTCAGTTGTTTGCTGATGAGGTGAAAAATGCAATAATTGAAAAGATAAAAAAGGCAAAATACTTCTCAGTTATACTTGATTGTACACCTGATGTAAGTCATGAGGAACAAATGTCTTTAGTCATTCACTACAAGAAACAGTGGTATTAGGGTCGGCCATTTACCGTCCCAAATGATCATTTTGCCGTCCTTAATACTTTTTGGGTCGGCCTTTAGGTCGGGAAATGAGGGTCCTAAATAACATGCGACTCTAAAAGTTTTAGGACCCCCGTCACCGTCTCAAATACTATATTTAGGACGGGATTTAGCCGACCCTAATAAAAAATAATTTCTTTTTTTTTTTTTTTTGCGGGAATTTTTTGGTGCCAAATAGTTTTTGGTACCCGTTATTAGGGACGAGATTGCCGACCCAAATAATATTTGACGCCTTTTTTTTTTTTGAGGGAAATTATTAGGGACCCTATCGCCCGACCCAAATATATTTTTGCTCCAAAATCACATTTTTTGTGGGAAAGTAATTAGGTCGGATATAGACGACCCAAATAAAATTTGGTATCAAAATGTGAATATTTACCATTAATTGTCAAACACTACTAATCTTCTACTAATTATATATATACACAACCCATAATAAGATGAATGATAAGCAATAGCAAATTGTTTGAAGTCTTTGTAGGCTGCATATCATAGGATAACATGTATTTGAACTAAAAAATTGACCCACATCCAGCGAGTACAATTGAGAAATGATACGTATTATCAACCACATTGAAAACAATATTACAATGGTTCAACTCCCGGCCCTCTTTGGAAAATAGGCTACAAGTTTAGTTTATACAATCCCTTGTCAATCTCTTGTATCCACAAAGATCATAGGCTTTAAAACATAAGATAATAGTTTTAATTGTATCAACTTCAACCTGAAAGTAGCTGCTGTGCCTCGGGAGATAAAATATCATGAAGAAGTGTATAAAGCTTAAAAACAGGCTCCAAAACAGGTGCTGTAACACCAGTAGCAGGCTTGAAAACATCCATAATCCCAGATGGTGAAGATTCATCCAAGGATTTGTAGTAACATCCATGACATGAAAGAAATCTGAATACAAGCATCAAAAAGAGCAAAGGTCAAAAGAATGATAAACCATTTTGTAGTGTTGGTCAAAACGTTCAATTAGTTACACAAAGAGCTAATTTCCCAATACCTTAGCCTCGTGTAAGCATCAAAAACCCCATAATATGATGCAAATTCAGTGAGTAACCACTTCCAAGGGCCATCTAGCAATAAATTCCTTTGTTGAAAATGCTGAACTTTCATTGCAACTTCTAAGACAAGGTCATAAGCCACCGTCTATTGCCATTTTTTCCATTTCAACAAAGTCATCCATCAGACCTATATCTGAAGCTCCAATAGTTTTACATGATGGTGTCCAGAGTTAATTATAGTAAATCTCGAGCGTGCAGAGAACAAAACTCCAGAGAGGTGCGAAGTTGTGCAAGTATATTTTTTCCATATAAACAGTCAAAGTCAAAGCCCAAGTTTGTCATCCTACAGAAGTCACTGAATATGGGTCATCCAGTGTTCTTGGGGACACGAGCAGTAGGAAATCCAGTGCCATCAGGAAGGCACCCCCCTACGGTCTCATGGGTACTTCTACCAACTAAAACCTAAGGTAAAATATTGACCATATATCATGTAAATAAATAAATAAAAAAAACTACCCTTCAATCATTTTCCCAACCCGTCGGAGATTCAACTATATATTAGCATCACTGAAAACAGTTGCAAAATATGGAACTTCGGGAGATTTTTCATCTCGAAAAAAAGATTACTCACAAACTTAATATTGAACCATGAACTGATGTGCGTAGCATACTTGTCATACTTGAATTTTAGGGGGTGGGTGGGGTGGTTGGATGAGTATTAGCTCAATTACCTTGGGACTTGTGGTGGCTTTGTATTGCATGATTCACTAAGATCTTTATAGAGGAATTTAACCAACGCATCAATTTGAGGCTTTTTCTTATACAAGTATTCTGCGACATCCGTGTCATAATACTCTAAAACCTGCAATATCACATAGTAGAAAGCATTAGACATAGTAACACTAAGAGGTGTTAAGAAATTAGAAAATCAAATGAATTTGTCAAACACTCCTTATAAAAAGAAAAGATCAACACTAACTCACCTCTTGGCAAGCCCGTTCAATAGTTTTGCATTTGGAATTGCATTGTCCCTCAGACTCTTGTTCAACAAGCTGCAAAGAATTAAAGCAAACACAAACAAAGTCTTCACACATATTTATTTATCTATCTCTCTCTCACACACACACTCACAGACACACACTCACATACGCGCACAACCTTTCTACTTTAGTCATCATTTGAAAACGAAAGAGAAAATAGCCTAAGCAAAACTGTTTCCGTCATCATTTCAGGGATATAAATATATTGAACGTACTTGAATTTACTCCGTAACAGAGCACATTCATTCTCCAAAAACATGGGGGCTTCCATGCAACCCTCAGACCACGCATGGAGGCAGAGACGGACACATGCATCATACTCAATTATAGCATGCCAAGGCCCTAGAGAACTGAATTAATCAAGAGAGCATATTAACACAGCATGTATATGATGAAGAGCCAATGCCATATACAACGTGCATGTTTTTATTTACGTTGAAATGAAGTACCTTGCATGAAATGTGGGAAGACGAGTAGGAAAAGAACCTGAAGAACCACGGCCTTCTCCACTAAGGTTCCTATTCAACATACAAAAGGGTTATCTTTCCCAAGTTACAGCCTAAAATGTCAATAAAAGCATGACCATAGTCATTAAGAAAGATTTTTCTAATCTAACCATTAATTATCATATGCATATCTCACAGTAGGATCAGGAAACTCCTTTGTTTGACCGTGCTGTGAATTTACAGCTGGCAACAGCTTCTCTGCATTATTTGGCTTAGCTGAAAAACCATGTGAATCAACTGTTGATTGTATGTAATGTGTTTTGGAAGGTAGTGTATGTTCTGCCTCTTGCTTGATTTCCCAAATGAATCGTAAAAGGAGGCGCACTAGGAATATCTTCTTTAGGGCTTCGATTCTGCAAGTTTCTTGCATGCGAGTCCTGCAACATTGACTTCCTTGATCAAGCCTTTTTCTCAACCAATCAATACACTTAATAAATAAGAGCTACATATTCATAAACACCAGACAACGAAATTGATGTATGATATCGATCAGTACGATCAAGCTGAAGTCCAGAGACCACGGATAGGGATTTGGAATGCAAATCGGCCATGAATAGAGGTAAGTTCTGGACAAACACAGGTGCGATAATCATTGTAGGGATACGAATACACTTAATAAATAAGAGCTACATATGAAGCAAAACTGTTTCCGTCATCATTGTAGGGATATGAATACATCATCATCATAAATTTAGAACTACTACCAGATTTCAACCGTAGCAAGTATGAAAGAAATTCAGGTGCGATAATCAAGCCTTCAAAAATCAAGCAACACAAACACAAGGCTACGTAGAATAGCAAAAAACATGAACCCTAATTAAACCCCAACTTACATTGAATATATGGTTGTACCGATGAAGAAATCGAACGACTGAAGAAATCGAACGGCTGAAGAAATCGATCGGCGGATGAAGAAATCGAACGAAGAATTGATAGGGTTTGCAGCCGCAACTCGAACGATGATGAATTTAGGGATTGAGAGAGGGAGTAAATGGGCAGTGCGCGCAGGAGTAGAGGTGGGAGTGGGCGTCAATTAGGTAGTTTTTTTTTTAATTATTATTTTCCCTTTAGCCGATTATGTTTTGGGTTTAAAAAAAGCAGCGGTCCCATCAATTAAATTGGCCGACTCAAATAAAATAACTAATTAGCCGTCTTATTAAGAGAGTAATAGGGTCGGTCCCAGTCGGGGGACCCAAATAAGGTAGTCCCTAATAATCACTTTTTTTGTAGTGATTCGTTGTGTAAATGACACTGATTTCCCCGTTAAAGTTGCAGAGTATTTTTTAGAATTTATAAAAGTTGATGATACAACGGGAATGGGGCTCTTTTCAGAACTTGAAAATGCTTTATCTCTTTTGGGATTGAACATTGAAGACATACGAGGGTAGGGTTATGATAATGGTGCTAATATGAAAGGGCATCGTAAAGGTGTACAAAGTAGATTGCTTAGCATCAATCCTAGAACATTTTACACACCTTGTGGTTGTCATAGTTTGAATCTTGCATTGTGTGATATGGCAACATTGTGAGTAAGACTTTTCAAAGTGTGAACATGCATATTGATGTTGCGATAGATCAGTTGAAGGACCTTATTGCTCACTTTCATGAATACAGAGAGCATGGTTTCAATGATGCTTTAAGAGAAGTAGAAGAACTTGCTGGAGAAATGGATATTGAGCCGGTTTTTCGTGAGAAAAGGCAGATCCATAGAAAAAGACGTTTTGATGAGGCTTCAAGTGAAGAGGCCAGGTTTTCTCTACAAGAGAGTTTCAGATTAGAGTACTTCTTGTATATTGTTGACAAAGCTCTCACCTCACTTGATGAAAGATTCAAGCAATTTCGTGAGTACGAAAGAAATTTTGGCTTCTTGTTTGATTTGAAGAAATGCACAGATGATACAAGTTTGAAAAATTCTTGCAAAAATCTTTCAAATATTTTGATACATAACGGACAAGTTGATGTGGATGAAGATGACTTTTTTAAGGAGTTGCAGCTTCTTAAACACATTTTGCCTTCAGAATTAGGAGGACCTATCAAAGTATTGAATTATTTGAAACAAAATAACAATTGTTTTCCAAATACGAAAATTGCTTACCGAATCCTGTTGACTATTCCGGTTACAGTTGCATCAGGGGAAAGAAGTTTTTCGAAGTTGAAGTTGATAAAGAACTATCTTAGAAGCACAATGTCTCAATAACGTTTGAATGGGTTAGCTATGATATCTATTGAGAAGAAAATAGTTGAAAAAGTTGATTATTCTACTTTGATTACTGATTTTGCTTCTAAATGTGCTAGAAGAGTGACATTTATGTAATACTTAATTTGTAATATGTCGTATGTTATGCCACATAATTTTGTTAAACATATTTTGTCAAAAAGTTGAGTATTAATTTGTTTGCTTGTTAATTATATATCTATAAATACTTAGTTGTGTAAATTGAAATTATTGCTATCAAAGGCCATCTAAATTACCGACCTAGGCCCCGAATATCACATGCCGCCCTGCCACCATTTCTTGGCTTATCAGCCGGCCACTTTCTATTCAGATTTAGCCTTTCAAGAACAAGTGGAAAAAATCAACTACTTAGTCTTGAATTTTTCAGCACTTCACCAACTCCCTCAGCTCCCTCTCTCTTTCTTCATGTTAAACATAACTTTTCCTTCCTCCATTCTCAATTCTCCTTCCTTCCGTTAATCAACTCCTCGGATTAGCACATTAACCCACTTGATTATCATGTAAGTTAATTAACTTTTCTGTTGATTATTTTCCATTGTGTTGCGATCATAAAATGTTTATCAAAATCTATTTGTTTTTTCAATAACATTATAATTCTATGAATGTAATAAAAACTGATTTTCTTTGTAGTATTAATTATGAAAAAAAAAAAAAACAGATTTTTTCATAAGACTTGACTTGTGTTGTTGATAAATTAACATATGCTATCGGGAATGTGATTTTTATTTTCAGATGGAGACAGAAAGGGGGAATGAGTATGGACGGCAAACAAGCCGAAACACAAGCCGGAGGAGTTGGGCGGTGGAAGATGTATTCAGGAACAGTAGTGTTGGCGGCGGTGGTTCATACAACCGCCGGAGCAGCCGTCATTCGGCGGAAGATGAAGAGGCGCTACGATGGGCTGCTCTTGAGCGACTGCCTACTTATGATCGTTTACGTACAACCCTATTGAAATCGTACAGCGCGGCTGATCCTGGAAGAGGGTATAATAATAATAATAATGAAGTTGGAGGGGTGCATAAGCAAATTGATGTTAGGAACCTTGATATGAGTGAGAAAATGAAATTCATTGATAGGATTTTTAAGGTTGCTGAGGAAGATAATGAAAAGTTCTTGCAGAAGTTCAGAAATCGCATTGACAAGTAAGCTCTTCTAATCTCTTAGGCACCTAACCTTAAATGGTTCATTTTCATTTACTACCTCTTCTCTTCCAAAATAAATATTTAAAAAAAAAAATTGATTTTATTCAAAACCAAATTTAAAAACTTTTGGAACATTCATTTTGATACGAAAAAATATTATTTTTTCTACTAAAAATAAATTGAAGATTACACATTTTTTTTCCCTTTGATGCGGATTATATCACCAAATTAAAATTAGACTAATCAACAAACATTTTAGGTAGATGTAAACTGATCAACCACATGAAGTATGATATATTTACTATTATTATTGGATCAAGTTCATACGGTATTTCTTTCTTTTATAGCTCTGTAAGGTTAAGGATTGATCAGCTTCTATCAAATGCATTTTTAAACGTTATTCTAAAATATATTAAGTTATTCATTAATAAAATGATCTCCATATAAAAAAAATTACTAGCACTTTCCCAAAAAACAAATTTTCTTTTAAATATTGATTAAAAATAAAAATGAAATTTATTATATGTTTTTGGTAGGAGGTAATCATAGTATATGAGAATGTCAATGTCATGTGGTTGTATTGAAGTGTTGGCATGCAATAATAGATAATATCTTATTGGCTTAAATATGTCACTGACCTCAATTGTTTTTCGATAGTTTTATCATTTAGGAGTGATTCTCACGAAAATGAACTTCTAACGTCATCAACAACATTTAGCGATTAGTTTATTGAATACTCCAATTAGTTAACATTATATATTTATTAAGACCAAATATAAATAATATTTTTTGGAAGGATGTAATATTAAATATTCATACAAGTAGGCATTACAGGCTTGTTTCTAAATGATTAAATTAATTTCAGAATTATAAATGTGGACTTGATACCAAGTTACAAATAAAGCCAATAAGAGCATGTTCTAAGCGCCTGTTTTACGGGGTAGAGAATCATTTTTTATACCCCATGGAAAATAATAATTGTAATTATATTTAATTATAAATAATCACTTGTCATTAAACCCGCGGAAAGTTTATCCAAGCGCGACAAAAATAAATAAAGAATGACTCAACAAGTTAAATAAATGGTGCTAATTGGTCATTGTCATAATTTAAATTAAGCTCTAAAACATGTTAGATCAACCAATTGATTATTGCTTCGATTTAAATTAACTTATGGAATAAGTTGACAAACTCTTAGCAAAGGTTAGCATTGGCAAAATAGGCCAAAAGGAAGAAATCAATATGTCATTATCATTTGCTTATAAGCCAAATTAATATTTTAGCCACTGAACTATAGGTCAATTTCCAATTTCTCCACTAAATTATTTGTTTTTTAAATGTCACCATTAAACTTTACATTTTTTTTTTCAATGTCACCTCTTTATTCATTAAATTGTCAAAATTCTAACGGAAGTTAGTTATGTGATGCAACGTGACTAACTTAGGTTAAATTTTTGATGACTTATTAACTTATTTTTAGGTGAGACATGTAAATCTCATGTACATATAAAATGGAGAAGGTTTTACCCCCTAAGTTAAAAAAGTTGTCAAAAACTGAACTTAAGTTAGTACGTGCAGTCACATGACTAACTTTCGTTAGATTTTTAACGATTTAATGGACAAAGTTGTGGCATCGAGAAAAGTGTAAAAATATAATGGTGACATTAATAAATAAATAGAATAGCTAGTGGGGATATAGAAAATTTTCTTATATTTGCATTTGCTTAATTTTTGTTGCTTTTGAATTTTGATCTCCCACAGGGTTGGGATAAGCCTTCCGACTGTAGAAGTTCGTTTTGAGCGATTAACCATAGAAGCTGATTGCTATGTCGGAGATCGAGCACTTCCGTCGTTGCCAAACATGGCCAGAAATATCTGCGAATCGCTACTAGGAAATATTGGGATCAGTTTGGCTGAGAAAACAAAACTCACAATTTTAAAAGATGCATCCGGCATCATCAAACCATCAAGGTGAGATCATTATGGAAATGCACTTATTAAAAAAAATATATATATATATATACTACTCCGTTTAAAATGAGTGATAAAAAAATTTCAAATTTATTCTTGATGATACGGAGGGAGAAGATAATTATCGAAAGGAAAAAAATTAATAAGTTGGCTTAATTTAGATTTAATTTTGGTTGATTACTATAGGATGGCCCTACTTTTGGGCCCACCATCTTCTGGGAAGACAACCTTATTGTTGGCCCTTGCCGGGAAGTTGGAATCTAGCTTAAAGGTATGTCTACTTATATATAATCCAGAATGTGCCGATTAAATTGTTTGACTAACGAATAATTTTAATTTAGCATAATATATTTTTACACTAAATTTTGTGGGAAAAAAATATTTTTTTTATATATATAATAGAAAAAATTGATTTTATGACTTAACAAATGTTCATTAAATACTGACACGATTTACAAACCGATTGTTTTAAGTAGTTAACTATGCACGAACTAGAACTGAAAATTTTACTATTAAATTGATAGTCCGCCAGTTAAAATGAAATCTAGTCTATATTTTAACCGACAGGCTGTTAGTTTATAGTAAAACAATCAAGCTTAACACATTAAAAATCTCATTTTTCGTAGTGTTAGGAAACACATTTTTGTCAAGACTCACTCTATTTTAATATAAAGTGTAATTAAACATATTATTAATATTATTATTATCCCTGAAATTATATGTATGATGATCAGGTGAAAGGGCAAATCACATACAATGGGCATAAGCTGAATGAATTTGTACCACAAAAGACATCCGCATACATTAGCCAAAATGATGTTCATGTCGGAGAAATGACCGTTAAAGAAACCCTAGATTTTGCCGCAAGGTGCCAAGGAATTGGATCTCGATTTGGTAATGAATTCATTAGTTCCCGGAAAATCTTTTCCGTTTACTTTATTTTTTCTTACTTGCCAAATACTGAAAAATGAGGGAACATTTTCCAGAAAATATTTTCTCAAAAACAAATGAAGCCTAATTTTATATTCAATAATAATTTTTCAGAGCTTTTGTGTGAGCTTGCAAGGAGAGAAAAGGATGCCGGAATATTTCCGGAAGCCGAAGTGGATCTTTTTATGAAGGTGTAGTGTAACTTCCTTTGCCTCATGACCAAATTAATACATTTCTGTCCCAAAATACCTAAATAATTTTTATTATTTTTTTATTTTCTTGACTAACTATTACAGGCGACTGCGATGGAAGGAGTTGAGAGCAGTTTAATTACTGATTACACACTTAGGGTAAGTTTAGTTAATAATTTTAGAGTAGGTTTCGGGGGAAATTAGTTTCTCCCTAACATTATAAAAAATCTTGTTTAAAAAATTGAAATAAAGGCACGTACAATTTTTTTTTTTTAAATAAAAAACAAGACTTTTTATAATATTTGGGGAAACTAGTTTCTCCCTAAATTTTCTCTGATAATTTTATACTTCCTCCGTATTTTTTTGGGACAGAAGGAAGGAGTATGCCGGTTTAAATAATGAAACTTTTAGTTGACTAATATACATTATTCACTATCATGCAGCATGCCACCATATATATTCATAAATCTTTATTTCTTCTTCATATCTCCACTAAATTAATTAATTGCTATTAATATATTTGACTTTGCAAAAATCTATATCACCGACTCTCTTCGTTGTTCAACTATGTTATTGCATAAAAGGACCCTTCATATTTTTATTTATTTTTTGGCTATATGGTTGGTGAACAACCTCTAATATTGACACTAATTAAGTATATATACTGTATTTCATATGTTTTGTACTTAATTATAGAAAAACTAACTTGAATTTTGTTTAAATTTATATTAATTAATTTTAAAAAAATAGATATTGGGTCTAGACGTGTGCCGGGACACCATTGTTGGAGATGAAATGATAAGAGGAATATCCGGAGGACAAAAGAAGCGTGTTACCACAGGTCAATTTCCATCTTCAATTTTTTCCTCAATAAGTAGTACAATTAATAAATTATTTATATCAAAGATTGTAAGCTTGACGTGGCATTCACATTGTTAGGCACATTTATAATAATATTTTTTTTACTTTTTCTTTGTTTGGAATGGATCAATAAAAATATGAAAACCTCAACTCTTTGGTTGGCAATCGCTAATGTATAAGTTGACCAAAATCGTTAAATAAAAGTCTCACCTAAAGCCACATGATCAATAATAGCATTAGTAATTTTAAAATACTCAGGACGTTACACGTTAATGGTCATATGATTTTCTGTCAAATTTGATTGGAATTTAATATAATATCTTGGAAAAAATAATAATTTTTTAAAAAATATTAAAAATAATTATAGAATGTAATAAGAAAATTTTATTAAATAATTAAATTTGTATAAAAGTTTCATGGTTATAATTACATTCACATTTACCTATATACCCAAACAGGCGAAATGATTGTTGGACCAACAAAAACTCTGTTTATGGACGAAATATCAACGGGCCTGGACAGCTCCACGACATTTCAAATTGTCAAGTGCTTGCAACAAATTGTCCACCTCACTGAGGCCACAGTTTTCATGTCCCTCCTCCAGCCCGCACCCGAGACTTTCAATCTCTTCGATGACATTGTACTCTTGTCAGAAGGCCAGATTGTCTACCAGGGCCCACGGGAAAACATCGTCGAGTTCTTTCAAAGCTGTGGGTTCCGGTGTCCCGAGCGGAAAGGAACAGCTGACTTCTTGCAAGAGGTAATTGAACAATTTATAGCTATATTTTAATGGGCCTCAAAAGGTCCATTTATGCATGGGCATTGTATTACATCCACAATGTATGTAAATGAAGGCAAGAAACTAAGCTTGGGCCCTCTTCAATTATGCATCGGCGTCGTTACCTCCACAATGTATTTAATGCATATAGCCAGGAAAATTATGGGTCCTTAATGGGCCCATTTATGCATTGGCATTATATTAAGTATCTCAATGCAGTATGTCTAATGAATATAGTTAGGTGAAATGTGGGCCTTTTTCAATAGTAATGGGCCCGAAGAGGCCCATTTATGCATAGGCGTTATATTGCCTCCACAATGTAGTGCATGCCTAATGTATGTAGTCAGGTAAATTGTGTGCCCTTTTCAATAGTAATGGGTCTCAAGAGGCCCATTTATGGATAGGCGTTATCTTACCTCCACAATGTAGTATGTCTAATGTATATTGTCAGGTAAATTATGGGCCATTCTCAATCTCTTAATAATGGGCCTTAAGAGCCCCATTTATGCATAGGCAATTGCATTACATTACCTCCACCAGTATCAGTCCCCCAAAATGAATGTGTGAAAAAAATTTCAAATTTACTGTTAATAAAGAGCAATTTTGAAAAGTTTTTGGATATTCATTTTGGAACAATAGTAAGGTAAATTATGGGCCCTTTTCACTTGTAATGAGCCTCAAAAGGCCCATTTATGGATAGGCACCTCCAGAATGTAGTGTGTAATGTAAAGAATGGACCCTTTTCCTATTATAAAGGGTCTCGAAAGACCCATTTATGCATAGGCACTATATTACCTCCACAATGTAGTATGTCTAATGCATATACTAAAGAAAACTAAGCATTTGTTAAATATGTTCATAGGTGACCTCAAGGAAGGACCAAGAGCAATACTGGGCAGATAGAAATAGACCCTACAAGTACATATCAGTTTCGGAATTCGTGAAGCGATTCAAACGTTTCCACGTGGGGCTACGTCTCGAGAACGAGCTGTCTGTCCCATTTGACAAGTCGCGAAACCACAAAGCTGCACTAGTCTATGAAAAATACTTGGTCCCGAAAATGGAACTTCTAAAGGCCTCATTTGACAAGGAATGGCTACTGATAAAGAGAAACTCTTTTGTCTATGTTTTCAAGACGGTCCAAATTATTATAGTGGCGTTTATAGGATCAACGGTGTTTATTAGAAGTAGAATGCACAATAGAAATCAAGAAGACGGGGCGATGTATATTGGAGCACTTTTGTTCAGTCTGCTTATTAATATGTTTAATGGCTTTGCTGAACTTTCTCTAAGCATACAAAGACTTCCTGTGTTTTATAAGCATAGGGATCTTTTGTTCCATCCTACGTGGGCGTTCACGGTACCAACTTTCGTGCTCAGAGTACCAATATCCGTTGTCGAAAGTACTGTTTGGATGATTGTTACATATTACACCATGGGGTTTGCTCCTGAAGCTAGCAGGTATATATGTCAATAGAAGTTTTTCAAGCAATTTATGAGGAAATGTGATAAATTTTGAATTTATTTTGAATTTTCAGGTTTTTCAAGCAATTTCTGCTGGTATTTCTGATCCAGCAAATGGCTGCCGGGATATTTAGGCTTATTGCTGGTGTCTGCAGAACCATGATCATTGCCAACACAGGGGGAGCGCTTATTCTCCTCCTCGTCTTTCTCTTGGGAGGCTTTATTCTTCCTAAAGGTTAGTCAAGTCCAAGTACAAATATATGTTAATATATGAAGGGAAAAAAATTAAAATGAAGAGAAAGATAAACCTTCAAGTTTCACAATATGCAGGGAAAATACCGGTCTGGTGGGGATGGGCATACTGGATTTCACCTATGACGTATGGTTTCAACGCCATTGCTGTAAACGAGATGTATGCAGATCGTTGGATGAAAACATTCGTAAGCTATAACTAATGCTAGCCCTTCAATATTTTTTATTGTACAATATTATTCTTTCTCAAAAAAAAAAAAAAACTTATATGTAAGAGCAAGAAAGATGAATGTTTTTTCTGTTTGCTACAGGGACCAGACAGAGTTACCCGGTTGGGTGAGGCAGTATTAAAGCAGTTCGACGTGCCAGCAGATAAGAACTGGTTTTGGATTGGTGCAGCTGCACTTTTAGGTTTCGCGGTTCTCTTTAATGTTCTCTTCACCTTTGCTCTCATGTATTTGAGCCGTAAGTTCCAACACTATCAAATATAAGTGTGTTTTTTCTTTTAAGTTTGTTTACTAATCTCTCTTTTTTTTTCTTTTTGACGAGTTAGCTCCTGGAAAGCCACAAGCAGTGATATCAAAAGAGATGGCAAGAGAGATGGAAGCTGACGAGGAAGAAACCAAAGAACCACCCAGACTTAGAAAAAACAGATCAAAAAGAGAAGCGTACCCTCAATCTTTATCTGCGAATGATGGAAATAATACAAGTAAGCAAAATTCATGCAAATATATTTCACATTTTCCATGAGAAATTGTATAATCTTTAGATATATAAATATATATATGTGTGTGTGTGTGTGTGTGTGCGCGCTTATTGAATTGAATTATTCTCAGGAGAAATGACAATCCAGAGAATGAGCAGTCGTGCTGGTTTATACAGACTAAACAGAAATGCAGATTCAGATCTCGAGGCTGCAAATGGAGTTGCTCCAAAGAGAGGAATGGTTCTTCCGTTTTCTCCGCTAGCTATGTCGTTTGACAGCGTTAACTATTTCGTTGACATGCCTCCAGAAATGAAAGCACAAGGGGTTACTGAAGATAGGCTCCAGTTACTTAGGGAAGTAACTGGAGCTTTCAGGCCTGGAGTTCTGACTGCACTCATGGGAGTCAGTGGGGCAGGGAAAACCACATTGATGGATGTTTTAGCAGGAAGAAAGACAGGTGGCTATATCGAAGGGGACGTTAAAATTTCAGGATTTCCGAAAAAACAAGAAACTTTTGCAAGAATTTCCGGATATTGTGAACAAACTGATATTCATTCTCCCCAAATCACTGTCCAAGAATCTCTCATTTATTCGGCATTCCTCCGTCTCCCTCAAGAAGTCAGCAAAGAAGAAAAGATGGCGAGATTCTAACAATGACTTGCACTGTGTATATGTATGTATCATTAGAAGTTCCAAAAATAATTAATATTTTTTTCTTTTTTTTTTTTTTTTTTTTTTGCAGATTTTTGTGGAAGAAGTGATGGAACTGGTTGAACTGACGAATCTCAAGGATGCTATTGTGGGACTTCCGGGAATTACTGGTCTGTCGACAGAACAGAGAAAGAGACTGACAATAGCTGTAGAGCTTGTTGCGAATCCTTCAATCATATTTATGGATGAACCAACTTCTGGGCTCGATGCAAGAGCCGCTGCCATTGTTATGAGGGCTGTCAGAAACACAGTTGACACGGGACGGACTGTTGTTTGTACCATTCATCAGCCTAGCATTGACATCTTTGAAGCATTTGACGAGGTAACGCCTCTCTCTCTCTCTCTCTCTCTCTCTCTCACACACACACACATATATACTTAATACTGGCGTATGTATCTCTCCAACTCACCTTTGCTTTAACGTGCATCAGCTGCTACTGATGAAAAGAGGAGGACAAGTGATCTATGCAGGACCATTAGGCCTGAATTCTCAAAAGATTATAGAGTATTTTGAGGTTTTTTTCCCTACAGAGTTCTTTTAAACTACATTTACATTAAAAATATGTCAGAAACTGACAATTTTTTCTGGATTTACAGGAAATTCGTGGTGTCCCCAAGATTGCAGAGAAGTACAATCCAGCAACATGGATGCTGGAAGTGAGCTCAATGGCTGCAGAAGTCCGACTTGGTATTGACTTTGCAGATCAATACAAATCATCAGCTCTGCATCAGTAAGTTCATCTTGACCCAAAAGAAAAAAAAAAGAAAAAAGAAAACCTTTAGATTCTTCTTATAAATGCATCTAAATATCATGCGAATTATAAACAGGCGAAACAAGGCTTTAGTGAAGGAGTTAAGCACGCCTGCTCCTGATGCAAAAGACATTTATTTCACGACACAGTATTCTCAAACCTCGTGGGGCCAATTTAAGTCATGTCTATGGAAACAATGGTGGAGTTATTGGAGGAGCCCAGATTATAACCTCGTTCGGTTCTTCTTTACCTTGGCTTGTGCACTCATGGTTGGGACAGTTTTCTGGAATGTCGGCTCCAAAAGGTCATTTGGTTTGCTACTTCTAGCAACATTATACATACACATATACATATATGCCTAAACTTTTTTTAAGCGAAAAGGGAAATGCCCCTAAATTTTATTAATCAAGCAAAAAAGAAACGAAAAGTACAAGGAGGGGCATAAAGCCTTACCTAAAGGAAAAATACATATACTGATATGCATATACATATACATATGCATACACATATACGGGATGATTATTTCATATTTTCTCATACTTTTTTCTTTCACATATATCAGGGAAAACAGCGGTGATCTAATTACAATAATTGGAGCGATGTACGCTGCAGTTCTTTTTGTTGGTATTAACAACTGCTCGACAGTGCAGCCAATCGTTTCCACTGAAAGAACAGTCTTTTATCGAGAAAGTGCAGCAGGGATGTACTCTGCACTACCGTATGCCCTGGCTCAGGTAATTACACCACCAAATTCTAAAACTTTCAAGTTTCAAATTTCAGAATACAAAAACCTTTTCAAATTTATGAAAAATAATTTGTTCATTTTGACTTGCAGGTGATTGTGGAGATACCGTATGTTCTAATTCAAACGTCATATTATACGCTCATAGTATACGCCATGGTGAGCTTTGAGTGGACAGCAGTTAAGTTCTTCTGGTTCTTCTACATCAACTTCTTCTCTTTTCTCTACTTCACATACTACGGAATGATGACTGTTTCCATCACCCCAAACCACCAAGTGGCAGCCATTTTCGCAGCTGCATTTTACGCACTTTTCAATCTATTCTCGGGATTTTTCATCCCTAGACCCGTAAGTCTTTTTCTTTCTATATATAGTAATTATCCGCGCATACTATTTCCAAACTCATTAATTTTGAAAATTTCAGAGAATTCCTAAGTGGTGGATATGGTATTATTGGATTTGTCCGGTGGCATGGACTGTTTACGGAGCAATTCTTTCGCAGTATGGTGATATTGAGACACGCATTTCAGTTCCCGGGGAGTCACCCAACCCGACAGTTAAATGGTACGTAGAGAATCATTTTGGATACGACTCAAACTTCATGGCACCCATTGCTATTGGTTTGGTTGGTTTCGCGGTCTTTTTCGCCTTCATGTATGCCTACTGCCTGAAGACTTTGAACTTCCAAATGCGGTAGTGCTCTAGGATATTACATTTTCATTGTAACTTGTCTATATTTAAGATAATCGGAAAATAAGATGATATTTAGCAATATTTAGATTTTGTTTTTGAAGTTTTTATATGTGAATCTATAATGAGTTTGAAGTGTAGTATTACTATTTGATAGCAATATTGTTGTCACTTGTCAGCTGTTTTTGTTTGCTAGCTTCAACATGTGTTTTTGTTGTCTCTATCAATAGGAAATGACAAAAAAAAAACATACATTTACAAATGAGTTACTCCCTCTATCCCGCTACAATTCGCACAGTTTGACTTTTTTGGTCAATAGAATCAATTTTTGATCATGATTTTATGAATATCTAGATATTTCTATGTAATTTTAAAAATTGTTATTGCTTCACCATTAGAAATACTATCAATAACAATTTTTAGAATTGCATAGAAATATCTAGATATTCATAAAATCATGATCAAAAATTGATTAAGTTAACCAAAAAAGTCAAACTGTGCAAATTGTAGCGGGACGGAGGGAGTAGGTGTTATGTAGTCAAAACTAGAACGGTAATGTATGGTGCTTTGAATTTCATCTTTTTCAAATTGAACGGTCATGATTTGAGGGGAAACAAAATTCAGGTAATTGTATCATCTTTTTTGTTCCCAGTACACTGTGATTGCTTGAGTAAAAGTAAAATAGGAGAGAGAATGAGTGGGAGGAATAATTAGAAGAGAGAATGATGTAGATCGTATTGAGAAAGAACAACTTGGGGACAAAGATGGCATGGCTCGTAACGATTCTGATGTTTTAAACGGAGGTCTCAAGCATGAGTGCTCGGCCGAGCTGTTGCAATGCCTCGGCCGAGGGGGAGAAAGGCAGAAACTTGGGCTTTCCAATGGTTTTGCTCGGACGAGGGAAGGGAGTTGCTCGGACGAGGGAAGATAGTTGCTCGGCCGAGCAGGTTGTGTGCCTCGGCCGAGGGGTGCCTGGAAGGTGGTGTCTGTTCGTGAAGTTCATGAAAAGCCATTGTTTGTGACTGTTCATCCAAGAGGCATACTATTGTTTAATGCTCATGACTCTTCAGCAAAAAGACATGTCTATTCCTTTTGTGCTGATTCATATTAGTGACTTTTCAAAACAATTGTAAATAGGTTCTTCCTTATTATAAATACTTCATTCCTTCGTTTGTAAAAGATATCAATCAGTTTATTTAATTAAAGAATTGCGTTGCAATTATTGTCCCTTCTCGGTTTATATTCTAAGTTAATTTTAACTTTAGTTTATTTGTTCTTATCTATTCGGTGGATTCCGATTAGTGGCGAACTTTATCCCAACTCTTATCCTTTTGGTGGATTCCAAAGGTGGCGAGTTGTTAACTTTGTTACTGAGATTTCTTTGGAAAGTCTCATTTGAGATTCATTAAGTGAGTCTCTATTAAATTATTCCGCTGCGTACACATCATTTGGTATCAGAAATCGGACGATCTTTGGGATTCTCCGACGAGAAGATGACAAACAATGGAGGAAACAACGGTGACATCGCAGCTATTCTGGAACGCATGGCCCAGCAAGAACAACGCATGGCACAACAAGAACAAGCGGCCAGGGAGCGTAGCGATCGTCAACATGCAGAACTGCTTGCACCATTGGTTCAGATGCGGGTAGGTGGTAATGTCAGTCAACAAAATCGGGCAAATCATCAGGGCGCTCGTACAGTTGAAGCTTATACCCGCAATTTTCTTGCCCAATCCGCACGGGCAGATTTGGTTGAATCAGTGACACAAGAAGTTGCAAGATTCATTTGTGGTTTACGGGTCGGCATTAAGACTCAAGTAGAATTATTTGCTAACCGATCTTTGAGTGAAGTTATTACTCGCGCCAAGAAGGTCGAAAGTCAACAATTATCCAGGAAATTTTCTTCAGCACCTTCTTCGAGTTCTAAGACTCAAGAAGCCAAGTCAAGTACAACACGGGTTTGGAGAATGCAACGGTTGTGGAAACACTTTCTTCGTGTTCTGAGAATCAAGAAACCGAGTCTAGTACGGTGACGGGTTCGGGGATAGCACAAGAAGTGGAAACATGTGTAAGTGAAGGAAAGCAGTTGGCCCCCACCGATGTTCAGAATTCCTCGGTTCAGCATAACAACAACCCCACTAATCGTGGTCAACAGAATCAAAACCCTTACGCTAAAACTTTTAGTGATAAGTGTTTTAGGTGTTTACAACAGGGGCACATGGCTAGTCAATGCCCTATGAGACGAGGAGTCAACATGGTAGATCGAAATGACGAAGTAGATGATGAAGACGGGGTGATTGATCTTAATGCAGAACTAGAAGAGCAAAATATTCATGAATCTTTGATGGTTCGACGATTATTGTTAACAACCGCATGTGAAGATAATGATCCGCACCATCACGATATCTTTCAAACAAACGAGAATATTATCGATAGTGGTGGTCCTGAGAATTTAGTGGCCCTTAGTTACGTCGATTCTTTGAATTTGGAAGCAAAACGAAGGTGGACGAGAGATCGTTGGGATCAATATTTGCTGCATCAAGAGATCGTTCTCCATCCAGCACATGAGGCTTTGAGATACTTGATTAATGGTCCGTGGATGGAACATGCTAACAAGCGGCATCTTTTGATACTCATCGCAATGGGTTACTTGGTGATGGTCCTTTTGTTCATTGAGCGATTCTTTAAGGTTGTTTTCTACCCAGATAGACTTCTTTATGATGACATAGATTCGGGGACAAATCCATTTAAAGTGGGGGAGTATGATGTAGATCGTATTGAGAAAGAACAACTTGGGGACAAAGATGGCATGGCTCGTAACGATTCTGATGTTTTAAACGGAGGTCTCAAGCATGAGTGCTCGGCCGAGCTGTTGCAATGCCTCGGCCGAGGGGGAGAAAGGCAGAAACTTGGGCTTGCCAATGGTTTTGCTCGGACGAGGGAAGGGAGTTGCTCGGACGAGGGAAGATAGTTGCTCGGCCGAGAAGGTTGTGTGCCTCGGCCGAGGGGTGCCTGGAAGGTGGTGTCTGTTCGTGAAGTTCATTAAAAGCCATTGTTTGTGACTGTTCATCCAAGAGGCATACTATTGTTTAATGCTCATGACTCTTCAGCAAAAAGACATGTCTATTCCTTTTGTGCTGATTCATATTAGTGACTTTTCAAAACAATTGTAAATAGGTTCTTCCTTATTATAAATACTTCATTCCTTCGTTTGTAAAAGATATCAATCAGTTTATTTAATTAAAGAATTGCGTTGCAATTATTGTCCCTTCTCGGTTTATATTCTAAGTTAATTTTAACTTTAGTTTATTTGTTCTTATCTATTCGGTGGATTCCGATTAGTGGCGAACTTTATCCCAACTCTTATCCTTTTGGTGGATTCCAAAGGTGGCGAGTTGTTAACTTTGTTACTGAGATTTCTTTGGAAAGTCTCATTTGAGATTCATTAAGTGAGTCTCTATTAAATTATTCCGCTGCGTACACATCAGAGAATGTTGTGAGTGAAAAAGTAAAATAGGAGAGAGAATGAGTGGGGTAAATAGTAAAGATTCCTTTCGATTTTGGGTAAGTATCAATTGATTGATGTGGGACGGATCAAAAAAGAAATAAGTATCAATTAATGTGAGACGGAGGGAGTATAAGCTTTTACCAACAAATGAAATCCAAAATTTTAAGATTGCTCGATTCCACTATTATTATGGGCTTATAAGTGGGTCCAGATAATGCATAGATGTGCTTTGAGTAGACCCTAATTCCAAAACTCAACGCTTAGGTCAAATTCTCTTGAGGCCAACAGAGCGTATCGCATGTCTGGATCCACGGGTCATGTGAGCATAAAGATAAGTCTGAGCACGCGGGGTCTTAGTCTTAGCCTGATGGTTAGAGTTCATGGCTTTCAACTTTGAGGTCATGAGTTTGATTTTCCCACCAGTGGTTAGAGGGAATGACATTGCCCTCCCTAGCATAGCTAGGCGTCTCTGTGAAGTGCATCAAGAGGGGAGCGGTGAAATGTGTTGATCCCCTTCTTTTTCTTTTTTTAAGAAGAAAAAAAAATAAAAAAAATAAAGACAAGTCTGAGATCATCTATATTACTTCTGCCTATTACATTATTTACCACCGGTCATTCAATGGCTTTGAGCAATTAGAGCTAACATCATATCATCATGATAATATCATCATTCATTATTGCATAATCATTGTGATGATGTCAAAAACGTCGGAACTGAAGTGCATCAAGGGGGGAGCGGTGAAATATGTTGATCCCCTTCTTTTTTTAAGATTTAAGAAGAAAAACAAAATAAAAAAAAATAAAGACAAGTCTGAGATCATCTATATTACTTCTGCCTATTACATTATTTACCACCGGTCATTCAATGGCTTTGAGCAATTAGAGCTAACATCATATCATCATGATAATATCATCATTCATTATTGCATAATCATTGTGATGATGTCAATAACGTCGGAACCAGCCTAAATCCAGTTGATCGTATATTCCTGGTAACTTGAATAGCCTGAAAAATATAAACAAACACGTATAATAGGTCGGGGCTTCACTAGCGAAAACACTCCGGCGTGAGAGTAAGTATTTGTGTGTATGAGACCAAATCAATTGACAATTTGAATGCGTTAACATAATTGTGAGATTTATGCCATGTATTTATAGTGGTATGAGCCGATTTCCTGTCTTTGAAAGGAAGTTTAGGAAAGAATTAAGGAGTTGAATCCTATTCAGATATTTATTACAAGGTTTTCATATTTGACTAGGATTCAAACTGTGTTAACCAGATGGATGTCGGGCAAGTCATGTTCTATACATGGCCTTGGTCGGCTTAATCCATGGTCACTAATCATTGATTGAAACAGTGTTTATGTTAACATCGCGTGAGATGATCAAGAGTAGGGAGACCTACTCTCTTTATCATCTTAGGGAGATATATCTCGGGTGGGCTTAGATGTAGGATAGGTGGTATTGGTTGACATATCAGAAATATTTTGGCCTTGGTCGACCAAGGCATATGTCCATATATATTGGTCGTCATAACTCCATGCCAAGATTTTGTTATGCTTTGGTCGACATGTTATGTCGAGCTGTCATAACGACCACATGTAGGAAATCCCACTCCCTATGTCATCTCCAGGACTTGTGTATATTTTCACTTGGGGTTGTCGTGCTCGGTTTATAACGTTCAGTGTCCCCTGACTTTCTAGCTCAAATTAGTCAAGGAGAAAGTGATGTCCTCGTCTTTCGTATACGAAGAGGTTTTCATGGATTTCGAGGTGGTTAATCATTTTAACCAGTGAATAATTGCATTGATAAGCACGCCAAACATTGACACGACATTCCTCTTGAGAACACGCATTTGCAGTTAATTCGGCTCATGGGAGATCGTGTGACCCATTTGTCCCGGCCCGTACCCATTCGGATCTGGGTATAAAGGCAATTTTCTCATTCATTTTACTATTTTCTCACCTTCAAGTTTGAGAGCAATAGGGCAAGCTTTGCATTTTCTGGAGATTACTTAGAATCCGTTTCATTTTCCAGTGATTTGATTCTTGTTCTTCGATTATTCCTTCGTTTCATCTTCGAAAACAGGTAAATCCTCTTTCTTGACCATTTTTCTGCACTTTTGAGTTAGGGTTTATAGCTTTCTGCCATTTTTATTCTTGGAGTCTTCATCCCGCTCGTCATGGCTCGCATTTGGAGGAGCGATCCCAACGCCGTTTACTGTTATTACACCCAAAATCTCTTTATTTATAAGAGGACAGATGGTCATTGGATGATGGTGGGATTAGCCAAGATAGGGGAGATTTTGACAAGGTATCAAAAATCAAGAACCGACGTGGTCTACCCTATTCGATTTAGGAATGATTGACTTGACGTCAATAGCCCCAATATGGTATTATTCAACAGATAGACTGAGATCCTCGACCACATTAGCCTATACTATCTAAAAGCCGGGCATTTGGAGCGCCCAATGTTGGGTGAGGGCCCTTCCTCGACTTTTGTAGCTGAGACGGGGAAAGAGGATGCCCCCTCGTCTTCGTCGTCACTTTCACTTCCAGTACTGATCCCATTGTATCTCTACAGATATGGTCGGAGGAATGACAAATCCATCAACAGCCCCTCCTGATACTGTTAATCCAAAACTTAACGGCTTATTTTAATACCTGTTAGTACCCGGTCCGAAAAAAGGCGTTTTAAATGTCTGGCCCGGTTAATTAAAACAAAACCCTAAAAATAATCCCTTTGTTCTGTCAATTCCGCCGTCGGCTGCATGCGTGGAAAGTACGCCAGAATATTGTGCCGATCGGCCATTTCCCTGTTGAATGGCCGATCGAACCTTTATTATTGTGCCGATTGAACCTAAGATCCTTGTGCCGATCGACCCTTTATTTTGTGCCGATCGACCCTTATATTTAGGGCCGATCGACCCTTCAGCTGGCCCAGCCCAAGTACCGAAGCACTATAAATAGGGGTGCCCGGTTACAGTTTCCGCACACAATTTCTTCGGGAGAAACGAGATTACACTTGTTTTACCCGTATTTCTTCCCACTCTCTTCGAATCGCCCTAGATTCGATCCCAAAGTCTTGCTACAATTGGTAAGGCTCTTTTTAATATTTTTGTTCTCTATTATTATTATTATTGTCATATTATAATAATATTTGCATGCTTATTATATTTTAATTGCGCCTTTATGCTAGATTTAGGACTATTTTAATATATTTTAATATGCATAGCCGAGGATGATCTAAGGTTTCGCCCAAAGAAACCCAATGGATCTAGGAACTATTTCTTACTTTCCACCTTAGTTATAATTGTCCCATGATCAACAATCCCCCAAGGATGAACGTTGATTAGTGCACCTTCCGAGGGCCTAAATCAAAGGTTCTAGGGTGTGATCATCAACTAATTCTTTCTCTCCCCTCCTCCTTATGCATGATCCCGCTTCTTCTATCTATTCATGTAAACACCGCACACAACCAACACCCCATATGCTAGAAAGACCGATTCGTCGGGCAATAGGAGTGATAGCGTTTCTTCTTCTGTTGTAACTTGACCCCCGAACCCAATTAACTGTTTAGCCTTTTTTCAAAGCTTTGGGCTATATCAAAGTGGCGTGGCGACTCTCAAAATTAAACTAATATTTTTAATATGGTTTAAAGCGAGTGTCACTAAATGAATATCCCATTTCGATTCGACATTATATGATTAATTATTTCAAACTTCCGAATGCGCGTTGCATCGGGACGGGGTATTCACAGTGGCGACTCCGCTGGGGACTGTTTTGAAATCTTTTCAAACTAAGTGGGTCAGACTTTCGTTTTCTTGTATGGTGTTGTATTTTTCGCTTTCTGTTTATTTTCTTTATTCTTAACTGTTGCATTGCATGCATGCATCTCATGTAAATAAAAATAAATCCTTTTATTTTTTCCTTAAAAAGAATTAGACTTTTTACCTCACACTACCACTAGAGTCCGTGTCACACTGCACAGACACCCCTCAACCCTTCGGAGAAGCCAAAGTGCGGGAAGTGTGGTGATCATGTCGCCTCCCTTCCGAGTCTCACTTGGCCATCCACTCATCAGTGCGCTTCGGCTGCACGGTGGGAGCCTAAAATCTAACCCTTGTGTCACCCACTTTACTAGGAATACACTACATGTGACCGGCTGGTTTGACTAGCTTTTTTATGTAGACAATTAATAAGTCTTTATATTAAGTCGCTACGAACCAATGATAAGTCAATAAGTATCAATTAATGTGAGACGGAGGGAGTATAAGCTTTTACCAACAAATGAAATCCAAAATTTTAAGATTGCTCGATTCCACTATTATGGGCTTATAAGTGGGTCCAGATAATGCATAGATGTGCTTTGAGTGGACCCTAATTCCAAAACTCAACGCTTAGGTCAAATTCTCTTGAGGCCAACAGAGCGTATCGCATGTCTGGATCCACGGGTCATGTGAGCATAAAGATAAGTCTGAGCACGCGGGGTCTTAGTCTTAGCCTGATGGTTAGAGTTCATGGCTTTCAACTTTGAGGTCATGAGTTTGATTTCCCCACCAGTGGTTAGAGGGAATGACATTGCCCTCCCTAGCATAGCTAGGCATCTCTGTGAAGTGCATCAAGAGGGGAGCGGTGAAATGTGTTGATCCCCTTCTTTTTCTTTTTTTAAGAAGAAAAAAAAATAAAAAAAATAAAGACAAGTCTAAGATCATCTATATTACTTCTGCCTATTACATTATTTACCACCGGTCATTCAATGGCTTTGAGCAATTAGAGCTAACATCATATCATCATGATAATATCATCATTCATTATTGCATAATCATTGTGATGATGTCAAAAACGTCGGAACTGAAGTGCATCAAGGAGGGAGCGGTGAAATATGTTGATCCCCTTCTTTTTTTAAGATTTAAGAAGAAAAACAAAATAAAAAAAAAATAATGACAAGTCTGAGATCATCTATATTACTTCTACCTATTACATTATTTACCACCGGTCATTCAATGCACACTACCACTAGAGTCCGTGTCACACTGCACAGACACCCCTCAACCCTTCGGAGAAGCCAAAGTGCGGGAAGTGTGGTGATCATGTCGCCTCCCTTCCGAGTCTCACTTGGCCATCCACTCATCAGTGCGCTTCGGCTGCACGGTGGGAGCCTAAAATCTAACCCTTGTGTCACCCACTTTACTAGGAATACACTCCATGTGACCGGCTGGTTTGACTAGCTTTTTTATGTAGACAATTAATAAGTCTTTATATTAAGTCGCTACGAACCAATGATAAGTCAAGATCTATCGAGAGATTAAAGGCACTAAAAAATTGATTTCCTTTTAAGAGGACGTGCTATGTAAGGTTGAGTGATATATTGTTAAAAGATCTTGGCCTATCATGGGTTTGTGGTACTTTTCATAAAAATCATATTAAGTGTCTATACGGGAAGGTTAGTCGTTAGGATCCACCACTTTAGGATATTTAGTTAGTTGCGAAAAAGGGGTATCCCTTCCAACCCTAGTAGGTCTAAAAGAAACAAAGCTTTTGTAAATAAAAAATTCAAAGCTAGTACACTGCATTGAGTCAACCCTTCTCCTAAAGCCGAGTCTTTTCTGATACTTCCGCAGAGCTAAGGTCGGGTCGCGTTCTTCATTAAACAATGACAACCTTGCCTCCCTCCACTACTCCAAGCACGCCTGCTGCCTCTGCAACCGGCTCTACACCAGTCACTTCAATGGAAGGTCCAGTCAACCCCAACTTCAATGACATTCCGCCTGCTCTGCACGCCTACTTTGCCGGTTTGACTATGAGGGTTGAGAAACTTGAAGAGCAGAATCGCACTTTGAAGAATCACAATCAAGAGTTGAAGGATCATTTTGTTGAGGAGCTCAGTAAAAGGGGACACAAGGTTATTTTGATGGGGAATGAAGTTGTCGATGTTGAAGATGAAACTGTCAATGCTCCTAATCCTGCCAACCCCAATGCACCTACCTTCCCTCTACCCAACTACGTTCCAAACAGCTACAACAATGTTCCACCACCAGTCATGTATGGGAGCTAGAGCAAACCCAAAAGACCTTATCAACCTCCTGCCGACACACCCAAGGACCACTTTGCTAACCTACCCCCTCCCACTTTACCCTTCAATTATTCCGGCCACCATATTCCTACCTACTCCACCTCCCCTACCATTACTCAACCCCCAGCCATGCAGAATTCCAACATTGCTACAGACCCGACTGTGTTAGCATTGATTGAGCAAGTAAAAGCATTGACCGAGCAAATGGGAAAGCAAGGTGTGTCCCCCATCAGGATGCTTAATCCGAGCAAAGTTGCGCCCCTGCCTCAAGATTTCAAGATGCCCAAGATGGCCATGTTTGGAGGAGT
The DNA here is from genome assembly GCA_022495995.1 of Adenophora triphylla var. japonica. Lineage (NCBI taxonomy): Eukaryota > Viridiplantae > Streptophyta > Magnoliopsida > Asterales > Campanulaceae > Adenophora > Adenophora triphylla. The sequence continues at coordinate 62,183 of JAFEMH010007410.1, forward strand.
TACTTGCCCAAAGACGCATTTAGACAGCTATACTTTGGCGATGAGGGCTAAAGACTGTACGCCCGAGCAAATGGCAAGAATGTTCCATAGCACATTGGAAGGGGCTGCTCTCCGTTGGTTTTTGAAGTTGAACGAGGAGGAAAGGGATACTTGGGACAAGGTTAGTAGAGTGTTCTCGGAAAAGTTGTAGACACCCCATTCTGAACACATCGGATCATACTTATACCACTCTAAGTCTCGCTTTGAGTCAAGAAGTAGAAATCCACCATTTCGTCATGTTTCGTTAAAGTTTTGACTAACTACCGTTAGTTAGGGACTAAACTGCATACGAGATAACGAGGAAAGGACAAAGCTGTCCACAGGAGCAATATCTCGCCGCAAGATGGCGTGTCTCGCGCGAGATATCTCCCTCTCGCAGATTGCGGCACGCTTCCTCGTCGATTTCAACCTCTTTCCGGGATAAAACTTTATCTCTCCGGCCAACCAATGGGAGAGGAGGTCTAGAACCATCTGATAGGGTTTTAACTCTCCACTTCTTCATATCCAACCTCTATAAATACTTGGTGACTTCCAAGGCTCAAGGGGTCGAAGGTCCCGGACCGCAAATTTACACAACACACACACATTTTGTCGTTTTCTTTCCCTGAAAGAATCCTTCAAAATCACCCTCAAACTCACCTCATAGTTTGTTTGTCAACCTTGTTGATAAACAAGCATCAATCTCCAAACTAAGGACCAAGGCGAAGCTCTGTCCGTGTGAAGGGTCGACTCTAAACTTGAGCCGAAACTCTGCCCAAATCACCTCACGCAAGGTAATTCCTAATCTTCCTTCTAATTGATTGTTAGAGTGGTATAAGTCCATAGAATCTAGGATCGGCCTAGAGCCTCTCCAAATCATGGAGACGGTCTCGAAGCAATCGATCCTACATTCCGTTTGACCTCGTCAAATGGACCTTTATTTGTAGTATTTGAATTCGTTTTTTTATTTCTTCTTTTGAAAAACCTCTCTTTTCTTTAGCAAGACCGATCTCCGGATTGGGTGAAATGGATGCCTTCTAAACCTACCCATTTCATAACCTAAGCCCCGAACTCAAATCTCTCAAATGGTTTTTCTATGTTTCCAATCAAATAATATAGGTGGCGACTCATAAAAATAAAAAGAACCAGAATTTCTTTCTCACAACGCTACAGTGGCGACTCCGCTGGGGACTGAAAATTAAGAGGCTTAAACTTGCGTCAAAATTAAAAGAGAGGTTTTTCAATCTATTTTGTAAAATTCGAATTTTTTCTGTTCTCAGATGGGAGATATCTCGCACGAGATATCATTATCTCGCGCGAGATAGGGCTTCCAGTCTGGTTGTTTTTTGGTTTCTCCTGTTTCGCTCGTAATCCAAGACGAGAGCCGAACATGCAAGGGGGATCCCAGAATTCATTATCTGCAGAGTTCCTGCATCTTAAGGCCTCCCTTAAGGTGTAGAACTCGGACCTTTATTTTCCTTAAATAATTGATTATTATTTATGAACTGCGTGTGATTGGGTTTTATTTAATTAAAGTCCGGTCCATTGGGGATTCGGGAGTTGTAAATTAAATTATTTATCTCTCTTTATGTGGAACTACGACGGCCTGAGTCTTCCTAGATTGGGAGAAACGTAGGCAACCACTTGGTGCGGCCACTATCTGTTTTCTCTTTTGACTTTCAAAAAAAAAAAAACTTTCTATTTTACTCTATCACCTAGATTGACTCTCACACACGCGCACTCATATATAACTGTCATTGCACTGCATACCCTCTATAAACCCGGGACCCACACTAAGGACGGATGACGGTAACCACCTAGTCGCCGGTCTCTCCGAAGTTGGACAATCCCACTTCGCGTATTCAATCCACTTAGATTGTCATATCGCGGGGAGTTTAGCCTTCCAGCCCTGCATCGCCACATTCTCATGTAGATTGACTTTTTAGGATCACTCCGTGACCGGTCGGTTTTGACTCGGTGATCTTTTCTTGTTTTTGATCAAAACAAAGCCATGTAAAATTGACAATAAGAAAGGATTCGGAAAAAGTCCCTTCGGAAAAAGTCCCTTCGGAAAAAGTCCCTTCGGAAAAAGTCCCTTTCGGATGTCCCTTCAAGAAAAATGTGCATATAATCCTTCAAAAAAAAAACAAAAAAACAATCTTACATGGCTTTGTTTTACAAAAATCGGATTGATTGCTTAGTCGTTAGGTTCTGATAAAGGCCTTAGAAACCCCTCAAAACGGACTTTCCGTTCCGACCAAAAATTAGGGCTAAATAAAAATCGACTTTCCGTGTGATTATCTCGCGCGGGATTACTTATCTCGCACGGGATAATGCTTCTGTTTGCTGAATTTGAGCCTGAGCCATTTAAGCCTGCTTCCGACTCGTTGGGGCTAGATCCTGATATCTGCATCTCTTCTGTCAGTTTTCCGAAGCTACTCAACTCCAAGACTCCCAACACAATGTCTACCGGAAAGCATGCCATGACCAAGGAAAGCCGTGAACAACCCACTCTCCAAGATTTGACCAAGTCTCTTGTCGCTGAAATGGAACACGTGGAAGGTTGGAGAGAAGCTTTTGATTTGCCCGCCACTCGCATTGCTAGGGATTTTCGGAAGATGGAAAGTGATTCCGACAGTGGGCGATCATCCGTGCAAGAGGAGCTAAGTGACATCAAAACTCAACTTGCCAAAGCCCTGCAGCAAATTAATGACAATGACTCGTGGCATCACATGGAAGAATCCATCCAAGCCGAAAAGACAAAGATGTTGATTGAAGAGCTCGAGGAAGTCAGGAGCGAACTCGAAACTATGACCCAAAAGTGCATCAACCTTGAAGCCCACATTGAAGATGACATGGATGAGAGGGTCAAGTTTTTCCTCAATACCCTCTACCGTGACCTCAAAGAGCAAATGGAGGAAGAATATCAGGCTCGCCACCTCGTCTTTGTGCAACACTACGAGAACCATATCCGAGACCTCCATAACCAAATGGCTAAGCGAAGGAAGGGGAGGATTTTCTCCGACATCGGAAACATCACTCTTGGTCATCTCTTCAGAAGTCTTCACAAGGACGGAAAGCTGAAGCCAATAGAAGGCTACCAACCTAAGAGGGAAGGTCGATCTCCACACCTCTATTGCTACTACCATCAATGCAATGGCCATCACACCAATGATTGCTTCAACCTGAAAAACGCAGTCCAAGACTTGATTGACAGCGACGCCATCAGAATTTGCCCAAGTGGTGGAATAGTTTGGATGAGTTCAAACAAATGAGGAGTCTCTTTTCATTTCAGTTATTTACTTTTAGTTGCAAAAGAAACGGTTAGTAGCCTAGTTTAGTTTAGTCGGGTACTACTTGCCTAAAGACTTCATTTGTGGGCAAGAGTACCAAGTTTGCTTTTCAATAATAGTTAGTCAGTATTTCCCTTTTCGATTCCGATTAATACTTTGAGATTGAGAGAGAAAGCACTGTGAATGTCATAGACACTTACAACGAGAACGACTACTCAAAGGCACTTAGGTTTTCCTAAGCCTTCCTGTCTGGAGAATGATGCTAGCAAAAGGGTACTTTCCTGGATTGGGGCTTGGAAAGCACTTACAAGGAATAACGGAACCACCACCGGTCCCCCCGCCTCACACAAAGCATGGACTAGGATACGACATCTCCATCCACGATGAAGATGACGTAGAAGAGTGGGGCTTCACTCAAATCAAGTGGGAAGGAACCTCGTACAAAGGCTGCAATGACCCAAAGTCCAAGGATTGCAACCTCAAACCATATCGAAAGACACTCAATGGCTACTTTGTTCGAGAAGGGGAAAGTATTCCCTACTTTATCTTTTCAGAACCATGGACTGATGATAAAGGAAAGCGCCAACCGGGCTTTGAAATCTTCAGCGACTGCGATGCTTCTCCAGATGAAATAGAATCCGTCCCACTGATCCCTAATGATTTGTGGGGCACGAAGGCAGAAATGACAAGCGAATGGAACTTTGTGTTGGGAGAAGACATGCTGCGACAGTTCCAAGACTCGCGGTTAGAAGACAGACCGATCCATGCAATATCCAAGGGACGCTCCAACTACCGACTACACAAGACTAATACAGAAATGTGATGAGCCAATTCTAAACTGGCACGTCACCGGGGACCAGTTGTTGATGAAGACTTCATGATCAAAGAGCTTGGTTGCACTCCCCACCCTCGCAGGAAGATAGGCCCTACAACTTTTACATTAGAAGCAGGCTCCACCTCCGATGAACTCACTCAAGAGGAAATCGAGGCGGTGGCCGAACATGTATTCCCTTACTTCCTTAATGAAAACTTTGATCTTTCCGAGTACCCTGAGATTGCTAACATCGTAAATGATGAATTAACTAATAATAATCAATATAACGAACACGTTAATAATGAATCATACGATGAGATAGATCAAGAAAACGAACAAATCTTAAAAGAATTAGCTAAGCAAGTAGGTCGTTGTGGAAAGAATGGCCCTGTTGACGACGAGGAAATGCAAACAGTTAATCTTGGGACAACGGAAGACCCCAGAGAAACAAAGATCGGCAGTTTCTTCAAGGGGGAAGACAGAGAAGCCCTGACGCAGCTCCTCAGAGAATATGGTGACGTCTTCGCTTGGTCCTACAAAGATATGCCTGGGTTGAATCAGTCAGTTGTAGAACACAAGATACCACTGCTACCCAACGCCAAGCCAGTCAAGCAGAAACTACGCAGAATCAAGCCGGAATGGTCAATGCAAGTGAAAGAGGAAATCATGAAACTCTTGAATGTAGGGTTCATCAAAGTGATTGAATATCCGGAATGGTTAGCAAACACGGTGCAAGTAGCCAAGTCGAACGGGAAAATACGAGTCTGTGTTGATTTCAGAGACTTGAACAAGGCATCCCCTAAAGATGACTTCCCGCTACCAAACATAGACATGTTGGTCGATGCCACAGCAGCATACGAGGTCCGCTCATTCGTCGACGGGTTCGCAGGGTATAACCAAATCCTCATGGCAGAAGAGGACCAGCACAAAACAGCATTCACCACACCTTGGGGAACGTTCTGCTACACGGTCATGCCGTTTGGTCTCAAGAACGCTAGGGCTACCTACCAAAGGGCAGTCACAACACTATTCCACGACATGATCCATAAAGAAATAGAGGTGTATGTGGACGACATGATTATCCACTCGAAGGGGACAGATGGCCAACACTTCAGAGATCTCAGAAAATTCTTCAATCGACTGAGACAACACAAAATGAGACTCAACCCCGCCAAATGCTCATTCGGAGTAGTCAAAGGGAAAGTCTTGGGATACATGGTCACAGAACGCGGCATAGAAGCAGATCCCGCCAAGATAAAGGCCATTACAGACATGCCTCCACCCAGGACACATAAAGAAGTAAAGGGATTCATGGGCGGACTCCAATATATCGCCGATTCATTAATCAACTGACTACAATGTGCGACCCCATCTTTAAGCTGCTTAAGAAAAACGCACCTCAAGAGTGGACCGAAGAATGTCAAGAAGCATTCGAGGAAGTTAAGCACTACTTGACTTCCCCACCTATCCTGGTTCCACCACACAAGGAGAAGCCCTTGAAGTTATACCTCACGATCACAGACAACGCATTAGGGGCTATGCTTGCTCAAGAACAACCAGCTTCGCACACAGAAAATGCCATCTACTTTGTCAACCGCAGATTCCAAGGCAGTGAAATCAACTACTCTCCACTCGACAAGTCATGCGCTGCTCTCGTCTGGGTATCACAAAGGCTAAAGCACTATATGGAAGCCTTTCCAGTCCGTCTCATCGCAAAGATGGATCCACTGAAATATATCCTAGACAAATCAAATTTGTCTTCGAGACTAGCCAAATGGTACTTCATGCTCGCGGGGTATGATATCACTTACGTCACTCAGAAATCCGTCAGAGGGAGTGTATTCGCAGATCAACTGGCCGAATTTCCTTGCGACGAAGTGAAGGGGGAATACCCGCGATTCCCTGATGAGGACATCCTAAGAATAGAAGAAAATAAGTGGCAATTATTTTTCGAATGGCGCAGCCAACAAGAGAGGGTTTGGCATCGGAATGTTATTGGTAGACCCTACGACATCTATACTCCACTGGCAGTACGTCTTGACTTTGACGCCACCAACAATACCGCAGAATACGAGGCTTGCATAGCGGGGCTTGAGGCAGCCCTAGAACGCAACGTGACTGAACTCGAGGTATTCGGGGATTCCCAATTGATCATCAATCAGACATTGAAGAAGTGGAGGGTCCAAGATCCAACCCTTCAAAGATACAGTGCCCACCTCCAAGAATTGGCGCAACAATTTCAGGATGTCTCATTCCACTATCTCCCCAGAGACAAAAATCGGTTTGCGGACGCATTAGCCACACTTGCTTCTTTGGTCGAAATACCTAAAGGAAAAGCAGTTAAACCCTTCAAAATAACACGGCGTGCAACTCCTGCATACTGCGCCGTTATAGATCTTCACGACTGCAAAGACAAATGGTTATCCAAAGGTGCCGCTGTTGAAAACTCCGAAGGGAAACCATGGTACCACGACATTTGGTATTTCATCCTAGATGGAACCATACCGCCGAGACAGACTGAAGACTCAGGGTCGCCCTTAAAAGGTTGGTTGCCAATTACATCATCACCGCCGCCGTCTATTCAAGAAACATTCCCAAGGAAACCTCCTTTGCGCCACCGAGGAAGAGGCCCAGGAAATAATGGACCATGTTCATCAAGGCATATGTGGAACCCACATGAGCGGAAACATGCTCGCCAAAAAGATCATCAGACAAGGGTACTTTTGGCTGACCATGGAAGCCGACTGTACCAAAATGGTCAAGAAGTGCCACAAGTGTCAGATACACGCCAATCTTCAGCATGCACCTCCTTCCTTGCTGTACCCAATGACTTCACCTTGGCCGTTCTCTACATGGGGGATAGACGTGATTGGAAAGATCACACCGCAGAGCCAACGGGACACTGTTTCGTCCTAGTAGCCATCGACTATTTCACTAAATGGGTCAAGGCCGCCTCCTACAAAGTTCTGAATGCCGAAAGGTTGCGTAATTCATCAAGCACAACATCATCTGCCGATATGGGGTTCCACAAGAGATGATATCCGATAATGGGTCACACTTCGAGAAGGAAACCGATCGCCTACTGACCGAGTACAAAATCACGAGACACAAGTCATCTCCTTATAGGCCTCAAACAAACGGAGCAGTTGAAGCCGCGAACAAAACAATCGAGACTATCATCGAAAATGGCAGCCACGAAAAGACTGGCCCGACAAGCTACCATTCGCACTATGGGGGTACCGCACTTCAGTCCGAACAACTACAGGAGAAACTCCCTACGCCCTCACATTCGGGATGGAGGCTGTCTTACCGATAGAATTGGAAATACCATCACTAAGGGTTCTCCTAGAAAACCAAGTGAATGAAGTCGACTGGCTAGAAAGCAGATACGAAGAGCTAGCCCTGTTGGACGAAAGAAGGTTGAAAGCGGCCGAACACACTCAAGCTTACCAAAGAAGAATGGCAAGAGCTTTCAACAAAAAGGTCAAGACAAGGAACATCAGAGTAGGCGACCTGGTGCTCCGTGAGCATCGTCCCGGACCTTTCAACCCGTTAGGCAAGTGGGGACCAAGGTGGATAGGACCCTACATTGTGAAGAAGATATTCTCTGGGGGAGCCCTTCAGCTGGTAGACTTAGACGGAGATCAACTACCGAAGCCGGTCAACATGGACAAGCTCAAGAAGTACTTCGCGTGACTTGGCCCCCTAAGAACAAATCGCTCGCTAGGTTGAAAATCCCGAAAAGGACAACTTAGGCAAAAAATTAGAGCTAGCACAAGAAAAGAAGCCCGCTGGATTGAAAACCCGAAGGGGCGGTCTAGGCAAAAGAAAGGGTGTGCATGAAAAAAAAAAAAAAAAGAAGGGGGGGCCTTATCTCGCGCGAGATTACCCCACGGCCCGGAGCCATATTTTGTCCTTTTCTCAAAAATGAACTACGTTGGACCTGAGCCTCTTGTTTAATTGCTGTAAAAGAGGAACGTAGGCAGCCTTCGGGTTCGGTCTAATCAAATAAATAAATCAAAGTTGTCCCTTTTATTAATCGAATGCGTTTCATTAATGACAATAGGGAAATCCTAACCACAACGACTAATTTGCTAAGCTAACAAACTTGAAAAAAATAATACTAATAAAGCAGAAACAATTGATCTATCAAAGCAATCTCTTGGTACTCCTCATGCTCTCGCCTTTCATTGACTTGGTTGGCGGCGGACATGGTCTCCACCGTCGTCGTGATCCTCCTTGCGCTTTGAGCCTCTCAAAGCAGAACATCCCTCGAGACGGTCAAAAACAGAGTCGAGACGATCAAAGACAGATTCCGACAATCTCTTGAAGACATGAGGCCTATCCAAAGCTTGCGTCTTTCCAGGCATTCCCTTGCCTCGCCTCTCGTACCAATCCCCATCAAGAAAATCCTGAGTTGGATCAGTTCGCACATTAGCAGGATCAGACTGAGCCTCGCTCCTTCGCAAGATACTGCTAGCTACAAAAGAATCTCTTAGCAGTAAAAGCCGCAAATCATCAATCTTCTCTGCACTAGGATGACCGGTATGGAGGAACCAATCCAAATATTTGTCAGACGGAAGATGCTTGCATTAAAAGTCCGAAGGTTCGACCAACGGTCCCGATTAGTTCCTTCACCCCATGCTTGAGCTAGCACCTGCGCAAACTCTACACCAATATAAGACACTTCACGAGAAGCTCCTTCGAAAAGATAAGTGTCCTGCTGCTGACCAAACTGACGGAGCACCCGCTTGGGAAAGTAAAAGGAGGAATCTCGCAAACCCGGAAGAACAACCCTGTCAAAACCCTTGGTATTGGCAACATACTTGTTCAACCTCCAATAAGGTGGACACCAGAGAATATCGACAGTTTCGGTCTTCGCAATCAACTCAGCCCATTCATCCGCTGAAAGATCTTTGATCAACAACTTTCGCGTATGATATGTAAAAGGAGAATATTCCAACGGGGGACCTATCAACTTGAGATGCTCCCTAAGCCAAATAGTCAACAGGAGGGGACTCCCTTGAGTCATGACGCCAGTCCTATGCAGCTCATCAAGACCATGAAGGGTCTCACCCAAGATTAGCGGAATAATGTTCCTAGAACGTTTCCTAGCCTGCAGAACAACTTCCACCAGTTGGGAATCGACCAAGCCGTCCCTGCACGTAAACAAAACATCTCCGAAAAGAGAAAGAGCCAGAAAGTTCCGCTTATGGACATGAAAAGCGTCATCATCAGAATCACCGCTGAAGCGTCCCGGAAAAGAAGAGCAATCAACCCACTTGCGGTGAACCAACCCATAGCAAGTATCAAGGGGGATCCCTAACAATTCGTTCAAAGCCTCCGAATGATTCCTATGATACTTAGGAACAACAATCTCACCAGTCAAAGGCATATCCAAGATAATGGCGAATTCCTCCACAGTAGGCACCATCTCATTCAAAGAAAAATTGAAAAGATGAATAGAGGGATCCCAAAATCGAGCAGCACCCTGCAATAACTTCCAATCCGGTTGGAGGTTCTTCAAAGTGAAAAGAATTCTAAATCCGAATTCTGCGATAAACTTATTGCGAGACCGGTTGCGAAACGACCTTACAAAATCCCTTGATGCTTGCTTGAAAGATGCAATCACTTCAGAGGACAAAGAAAAATCATCGACAATCATGGACGTTGGGGCAATCTCCTTGGAAGCCATGGATCACAGGGTTGAAGAAGAAGACAAGAGTTTCACCCTAACAGGATATCTCTAGAGTTTGAAAGGCTAGAATGAGTTATCTGGCCGGACTACAGGGTGATTTTATAGGGAAAACTGTCAAAATCCTGTTCGAAAAAGGAAGAGATTTCTGCCTGGGTAGCGTGTCTCGTGCGAGACACCTTATCTCGCGCGAGATATCCCTACGGCAAAGCAACAGCAGTTCTACTCAAACAGCAATCTAGCCCCGACTTGACGAAGCAAGTCTCGAAAAACCTGCGTGTACAGTTCATAACATGCAATAAAACACCATACTCAGGCTCAAAATTGCGGCCTAACAGCCATTCCATTTCCGAAAACATGGAAAGTCGAGAAAGTTAATTAACTAACTAATTAGACCTAGGATTAGGGATTAAGAAAAACCATTGTTTGTGCTACCTATGTGTTCCTAACAGGTACCAGAAAAGAAAGAAAAAATTGTCTGGGCCCACACGGCCAATATGTACAGATAATCAGATAAAGAAAAAGGGGAGGGGATCACGCCATCAAGTCGCTCGAGCCGCCAGCACCTCCGCCATCACCACCAGGGGGGCTACCATCCCTCCTCGACCTCTTGGCTCCGCAAGTAGGGGTCATAGCCGAGGCCACCGTCGAGGCCGCCGAAGAAGCCTTCTGGAACAGCCTCTCGGACAGGTCCGACACCAAAGCCATCAACCCAGCCATCTTGGTCGCTCCACGGTTGTAATCGGCCGCGGATATGGTGACCTGACAATCAAAGAAAAGAAGATGCTCAGATGGAGTCGGACATATACACTTATATGGACGAATACGAGAAACAGTACAAACAGAAACATACCGAAGAGACATCAGCCGGGAGGCGGTAACCCTCGGGAATCTGATCAGGAGACGGGATGTGCCCCATCATCGGCATGCTCCCCATCATATACGTGTAGCTCAGAGGGCCGTAGTCTGGGGCAAAAGGCAGAGAACCGGTAGCCTGAGAGGAAGTGCTAGGGGCTGATGAACCTGAAGCAGAAGCAGAGGTGGAGCCACGAGCATGTGATCGCCTATCCCCCACCAGGAGGGGACCCATCAATCGAGGCAGAAACTCAGCATAAGAGGCCCCGGGGATGACACAAGCCATCGCCACATCCCCTACCAGAAGACTAGCATAATCATCCTCCGGAATAGAGTGGGTGGGATACATCGCCCTCGGCGGATCCGCCGGAACGCTATATGGCAGGCTACCCCGGCCATGCTGTGGGAAGAACCGCTCACCAAGATACATGGTGTCCCCCTCCAAAGACGCCAGCATCCTCTGCATCCCGGTAGCATCCCAAGCGCGATGCACCTCCCGCTCTAACAAGGTCCAAGGATACAGGCCCAGTCTCTCGTACTCAAAGGTGTCCAGCATGGCCCGTGCCTCCGCAACCGTCAGGGTCCAATCCTGATCCTCCTCCTCATCAACGCTCCGGTTGGGGTGGCTCCACCTCCGGATATCTGGGAACACAGGGATCCGACTCTCCAGCTCAAACTTATACAGCCCGAAGACAGTATAGCCCCATATCTGCACAAAGAAAACAGAACAGATTCAGTAGGAAACACAGATAGAGCATACAGACAGAAAACAGAAACAGAATCAAAGAGCATACCTCTCAGGCATAAGAATACCCCGACAGAGTATCCTTGGTGTGCCTACACGCCTCATCCATGGCGTGGTAGCAGAAGGCCAGTCCCGCTGAGCCCCAGTCATAGCCGCTCACTTCATCCAGATCAACCAACAAACGTAACAACGAAAGACGAGCCGTAGAGGAATGGTTCGCAAAAATGGTCTCAGAAAGGATGTACCAGAGGGCCCCCCTCACCAGTCGATCCGTGACTGCATTCGGCTTCTCAGCATAATCATCAATCTGACGCCGGAGGGGTGTCAGCTCAGCAGCAAATCCCTTAACCTTGTTAGGGACGAAACCAATCAACTGCCTCCACGCCGCTGGACCCGCAGGCTTGAAATTCGGAAACTTCGGCAGGGGATCGCCAATGAACTCTAGTCCCGTGATGGCCAGAAAGTCAGTCGGGGTCATAGTCGCTTCCCCGAAGCGCAAATGGACCGTGTGGGTAGTGTCCCACCACCTTTCCCGGATAGCCTGAAGAACTTGGGGAGTCCTCCTTATCCCCTGAAGGTTGTCAATGAAAGTCAACAAACCCGTTTGGGCCACCCTAGCTCGGACGCCGTCAAGATCCTTGATCTTGTCCCAAACCGCCCTAGCCATCTTCGGACTCCCTCGACAGTTCTTAATCGGCTTATACGACTGCAAAACAGAGGAAAAACAGAGAGGGCAACATTAGAAATTATTCCATGTCAAGAAATCAATGAAATAGAAGAAATTTTTCATTGGGGCATTTCATCGAACACTTGGCGGGCGTACGAGAAAAGCTTGCCCAAGGATGCCATTCATGATCCGAATCAACCTCTCCTACAATCCATGATATGTAGGAGGCTCATACATACACGATGCAACAACAAACATCCAAAGAAAATGCACAAAATCAAAGCATGCAAGGGGAACCTAGTTCTAAGCACAAACATGAACAAAGTCCATTGAGGGAATTTTGAATTCAAGGGAAAGGGGATTCAAGTCAATGCAATACAAGAAACAAGAGGTGAAGATAGAGTTCTTACCAAGCCCTCCCGAATGACAGTGGAGATATGCGCGTTCCTATCAAAAGTAAGATCATCGCGAGGATAATCTTTCCCTAGCAAATAGCTTCGCAAAATCGGATTTCCTTGTTCTTGAGCCATGGATTTTGGAGGAAGGAGGAATTAAGAATGGATTAGAGGGGAGAATCTCCAAGCAAATCCGCGAAAAAACCACAGAAAAGGCGACCTTGGCTCGAGCTAGGGAGGGAAATTTTGAAAAGGATATTTTCAAAATGAGCTAGAGCTGCTGTTTATATGCCCCGACAGTACATATATCGCACGGTATATCTTATCCCGCCGCGAGATAAACCTTCTGGAAAAGGACAAAATTGTCCTCGACAATAAGCATCTACGCAACGTCAAAGTTCAAAATTTTGACACATTTACCCTTGGAAATGATAAACTAGCAAGGAAACGTGGAAAAACCGGTACCGCAAGTCACGGAACGAGTCAAACGTGACATGCGCACAATCGCCCGGTACGGCACCAGTCGCTCGAGAACCGAGTGGTCCAAAGATCAACCCAATTCACATGATTCAGAGCCCAGAAAGGTGAATCATCAAAGAAAAAGCCCGGTCCAACGCCCAGACAGGTGGATCGTCATCAAAAAGCCCGGTCCAACGCCCAGACAGGTGGATCGTCATCAAAAAGCTCGGTCCAACGCCCAGACAGGTGGATCGTCATCAAAAAGCTCGGTCCAACGCCCAAACAGGTGGATCGTCATCAGAAAAGCTCGGTCCAATGCCCAAACAGGTGGATCGTCATCAGAAAAGACCGGTCCAACGCCCAGACAGGTGGATCGTCGAACCAAAAGCCCGATTCAACGCCCAAACAGGTGAATCGTCATCCCCAACAGCAAAAAGCCCGATTCGGAGCCCAGAACGGCGAATCGTCACAAAAACGACAGGACTCAGAGGACCGGACAGGTAAGCCTTTGTTTTCTAACATATTTCCCGCAGGTTCGGAGCCCGGCAGTGCGAATCTTCAGACAGGTATATTCAGAATTGGGTCTTGATTTGATTCCTCAGTATGAATTTGCCTTTTCAAAAAATAAAATCTCCTCGATTTTCAAAAAAACGTTTTTCAAAATACCTAAAGCAACCTTTTCGTGTTTTGGAGTCGAACTACGTTATGGTCTGATTCTCCGATAGAGATACGTAGGCAGCCGTGCGGCACGACCATCCCGATGTTCAGAATGATGTCTTTTCTATCGTCGACATGACTTCTTTCATAAGACTTGTCGCCGAGGGGCTCTGTAGACACCCCATTCTGAACACATCGGATCATACTTATACCACTCTAAGTCTCGCTTTGAGTCAAGAAGTAGAAATCCACCATTTCGTCATGTTTCGTTAAAGTTTTGACTAACTACCGTTAGTTTGGGACTAAACTGCATACGAGATAACGAGGAAAGGACAAAACTGTCCACAGGAGCAATATCTCGCCGCGAGATGGCGTGTCTCGCGCGAGATATCTCCCTCTGCAGATTGTAGACGACAGTTCCCTCGTCGATTTCAACCTCTTTCCGGGATAAAACTTTATCTCTCCGGCCAACCAATGGGAGAGGAGGTCTAGAACCATCTGATAGGGTTTTAACTCTCCACTTCTTCATATCCAACCTCTGTAAATACTTGGTGACTTCCAAGGCTCAAGGGGTCGAAGGTCCCGGACCGCAAATTTACACAACACACACACATTTTGTCGTTTTCTTTCCCTGAAAGAATCCTTCAAAATCACCCTCAAACTCACCTCATAGTTTGTTTGTCAACCTTGTTGATAAACAAGCATCAATCTCCAAACCAAGGACCAAGGCGAAGCTCTGTCCGTGTGAAGGGTCGACTCTAAACTTGAGCCGAAACTCTGCCCAAATCACCTCACGCAAGGTAATTCCTAATCTTCCTTCTAATTGATTGTTAGAGTGGTATAAGTCCATAGAATCTAGGATCGGCCTAGAGCCTCTCCAAATCATGGAGACGGTCTCGAAGCAATCGATCCTACATTCCGTTTGACCTCGTCAAATGGACCTTTATTTGTAGTATTTGAATTCATTTTTTATTTCTTCTTTTGAAAAACCTCTCTTTTCTTTAGCAAGACCGATCTCCGGATTGGGTGAAATGGATGCCTTCTAAACCTACCCATTTCATAACCTAAGCCCCGAACTCAAATCTCTCAAATGGTTTTTCTATGTTTCCAATCAAATAATATAGGTGGCGACTCATAAAAATAAAAAGAACCAGAATTTCTTTCTCACAACGCTACAAAAGTATCAAGCAAACATGGATTGGCAAGTTAATCGAGCTGATTTGGAGCACACGCTTCAAAAGAATGGGGAGTCGATTTATGATTTCTACAAGCGTTGGAATGATAAGTTGAGCGAAATCCAGTATCCGCCCAAGGAGAATGAACAGAAACAGATTTTTTACAAGTGTTTGTTGCCCGGACACAAGTTAGCAGTTGGTAATGGTTATTTCCCCAATCTTAGGGAAATGGTAGATTCGGGGGTACGGTACGAAAGCGGCATCACCGGGATCACTCCACCGAAGGACACTGGGGCTAGTAATAATTCGTTCCGCTATAGAGCTCCCGCCAACACTGCGGCAAAGAAAGAGCCAGTAGGGCAAGTGAACTATGTACAAGGGGGAGCTGCTTTGGATGTTCAAGCTGTAATGAGGGGGAATAACAATGTTCACCGCGAGAGAGACGTGTTTGATGATTTTGGAATGCCAATGGGCAAAGTTTTCGAAGTGCTAGTAAAGAAGGGCTTGGTCAAGCCACTTGAGAATTATGAACCGGTAAACCCAAGAGAAGACTTAGATGCTTCCAAATATTGCAACTACCACAAGTACAAAGGCCACACCACCGACACGTATCTGGGTTCAAACGGTTAGTGCAAGACTTGATTCGGCAAGGCAAGGTGGAGAAGCCAAAGTCTCCGAATGTTGTGGGGAATCCCCTTCCTAACAACAGGATCCACATGGTGGAAGGTAATTTTATCAGTGTGATAGAGATGGAAGATGCTTTTGAGAAACTGGGGCTGTCAACAGAGAAGGTTTTCTCAGCTATTGTTAGAAAGGGAGTGCTTGTTCCAGATTTGTCCAAGTGTGTTGGTTTTGCTTTGAAGAGGGCTGTGTAGAAGCTCATCATTGAAGGGAAGATAGAGAATCCTAGTAAGGCAGTTGGTAGTGATATTGCTATGGTAGAGAAAGACCTCACTGATCCAGTCGAGTCTGTTGTGACGGACGGTGAGGCAGTTGTGTCAGTTTGTAATTTGAGTTCAATTAATAAAGAATTTTCTTGTTATATGCTGTCTTTTGAGGAACTGTCTAGAGAAGTTGCCTCGTTAAATGATGATTATATGGAAGAGAGTCCTAAACCTCTCTCGTTGGCAGAAATTCATGCAGAAGTATCCGACATGGAAAAGAATGGGGTTAATTTACTCACGAGGTCCGGAAGGGTGTATCAAGCAGAAGATAAAGGGGCGAAGAAAGTCTTTGGTCCGAAAATGGAGGTGGTAAATCCCGAGAAGGAGGATCCTATTCTCACTCAACTGAAGCTAACCCAAGCCAACATATCCTTATGGTCCTTGCTAACGTCCTCGTATGCTCACAGGATGATGTTGGAACAGAATCTTGCTGCGACTTTGGTACCGTCTGACACAAAGCCAGAAGATGTAACGCAGATGATCGGCAACATACACTTTGGGAATATCATCACATTTTCAGAGTTGGACATGCCGGAGTTTGGGTCGGATCATAATGAACCGCTGCACATTACTATTGAGGTCAACGGGAAAAGGTTGCCACGTATTTTCATTGATAACGGTTCTGCGGTGAACATACTGCCTTCCAGGATGATGGACGTCCTTGATCTAAGTCCTACGATTTGAGACCTTCGCTCATTCCGTGCGAGGATACGACTCTACTAGCCGGCCAAGATTGGGAATAATCGCTTGCCTCTTACTTGTGGGATCACCACTATGATCGCCGAGTTCCGTGTCATAGACATACCTTCCACTTTCACCATGCCGCCGGGTAGGCCATGGTTGCATCGTATGAATGGAGTCCCTTCCTCATTGCATCAATGTGTGAAATTTCGCGGGCGACCAAGTGACAGTCATCTACAGCGATTTGGTAACGTCTCAAGGGTCAAGCACTGGGGGAAAGCCGGTTCTGCAAATTCAGCATGAAGAGGGTAGTTCTATGTTCAGCGGTTTTCAGCTAATAGCACAAGCACAGGTTTGCGCGGTAGACCTCACAAAAACATCGGACAGAGTACGACCAGCTGTTAAAATGATGAGGAACATGGGATTTGTACCAGGACTGGGACTGGGTGAGCATCTCCAAGGACCTACGCAAGCAGTGGAAGCTACTGATCATCGCAGCAAGCACGGTTTAGGCTACGTTATTACCCCTGAAGATCGGGCTGAAGAGAAAAGAATTGAGTATCTCAAGAGGGCAAAGCTACCCCATTAGAAGCCAGAGATGAGACCATACCGCCTTTCCCTCAATAGTTACTTTGTCAAGGAAGGCGAGGAGTTCTCTTGCATGGAGTTTAACGAGCCTTGGTTCAATCACACAGGTAGACTACAGAAAGGCTTTGAGATCTTCAGGGATACGGAGTTCGACAGGTCGAAGATGAAGACAGTTCTTATGGATCCACATCAAAGGGGAGGCAAGGTTGTCATGATTCAGAGCCAGTATGCCGTCAAGACTGAAGACGAGTTGGCAGATCAGCTAGGGCAGGTATCTTTAGATGAGCCGTCGGTCGAGAACATTGCAGTTTCAGAGGAGTCAGAGGAATGGGATGGTCAGACCCTGCTACAGCATTTGGGGAATCTGAATATAGAGGATGATATGGTTGCAGTCATTGGAGCAGAGCAGACAGACGATGTCGATCCAAGGACGTTGGTGACGCCCATGACTGGAAAGCTGAAGAATTGGTGCGTATTTGGCGGACCCGTAGCCACGAAGAAATACATGGTTGAAGAGCTAGGACTGATGCCTCCTCCTGTTGAGTCTCCCGTTGGTTCCCTCAAGTCCTCTGTTTCTTCGGAGTCATCTGTTTTGTTTGAGTCAGATGTGTTTTCTTTTGAGTTTGAGTCTTCCTCTAAGTCTGATGACCTCACGTCAGAGGACTATGACTTAGTTGCAAATGTTGTTTTCCCTTTCGCTATGAATGAAAAACTAGATCTTTCTGAGTATCCCCTCATAGCCAATCTTTTAAATGATAAATTAACTAAAAATAATGCTCAACTTAATCAAATTAACTTAGTTAATAATGATTCATTAGAAGAAGCAGACACACTAAACAACGAATACATTAAAGAAATTTCTGAGCAAGTTATTAATCAAAGGGAAGGTCGAGCCCAAGCTGCCGATGAGGTGTTAGCATGTATTAATTTGGGAACGGAAGAGGAGCCGAGAGAGACGCAAATCGGAAGCTTCTTCGAAGGGACTGAAAGGGAAGCTTTGATCGAGCTGCTCAAGGAATATTCGGATGTGTTCGCATGGTCATACAAGGATATGCCGGGCCGGATAACTCAATAGTGGAGCACGTAATACCACTAGCACCGGATGCCAAGCCCGTCGCGTAAATTGCGCCGCATCAAGCCAGAGTGGTCTCTGCAAGTCAAAGAAGAGATAGAGAAGCTCCTCAGGGTGGGTTTTATCAGAGTCATTGAGTACCCAACATGGTTATCCAACATTGTGACAAACAAGAATCGAACGGCAAGGTTAGAGTTTGTGTTGACTTCCGTGATCTCAACAAGGCTAGCCCAAAGGATGACTTCCCGCTGCCCAACATCGACATGTTAGTAGATGCCACTGCTAACTACGAGGTCAAGTCCTTTGTAGATGGTTTTGCGGGTTATAATCAGATTAAAATGGCCGAGGCGGACCAGAGAAGACAAACTTTCACTACACCATGGGGAACATACCTGTTACATCGTAATGCCATTCGGATTGAAAAATGCAGGGCTACATACCGTAGAGCGGTCACAAAAGCATTATTCCATGACATGATCCATAAGGAGATTGAAGTGTATGTCGACGATATGATCATCCATTCCAAAGGGTCGACTGGCCAAGACTTTATTGATTTGAGGAAGTTCTTTGACAAGCCGCGCGAGCACTCCATGCGTCCGAATCCCGCCAAGTGTACATTTGGGGTTGTTCGAGGAAAGGTCCCGGGTTATATGGTCACCGAACGCGGATTGAGGCGCATCCAAGGAAGATTCAAGCTATCATGGAGATGAGGCCACCACGTAAAGAGAAGGAAGTTAAGGGATTCATGGGACGGTTACGACATCGCCCGCTTCATTAATCAATTGACTACTATGTGTGAGCCGATTTTTAGACTGATGAAGAAGACCGCAAGTGTAGATTGGGACTGGAAGTGTCAGGAGGCCTTTGAGGAAATCAAGAGATATTTGGTTAATCCCCCTATCCTTCGCCCCCACATTCGGAGAAACCATTGCTCTTGTACCTAACAAGAATCGATACAGCTGTTGGGGCTAGCCGCACAGAAGCCAAAGATTCTCGTAGAGAATGCCGTTTATTTCGTTAGCCGGAAGTTGCAGGCGTTGAGCTAAACTACTCGGCCGTTGGAAAAGACTTGCACCGGACTAGTTTGGGTAGTCAATAAGCTAAAGCATTACTTGTCAGCACATCCGATCCTACTGGTGTCAAAGATGGACCCGATTAAGTATTTGTTCGACAAGCCGTCTCTGTCCATGAGATTAGCCAAGTGGTCAATATTTCTGGGGGAATTCGATATCACCTATGTGCCGAGAAAAGCAGTTAAAGGGAGAGCCATGGCAGATCATTTAGCAGAGTTTCCTAGCACAGAAGAACAGGGGCTTGAACCGGAGTTTCCAGACGAGGGGATTTTCAGCCTTGATACAGAAGAGAGATGGCAACTATTCTTTGATGGGGCCGCAAACAAGAGAGGCAACGGAGTGGGAATCCTTTTGGTTGATCCAAAAGATGAGCACACCCCCATCGCCATCAAGCTGAATTTTACAACCACCAACAACGCAGCTGAATATGAGGCTTGCATAGCCGGTTTGGAAGCAGCCTTAGAACGTAATGTGAAGGAGTTGGAGGTATATGGAGACTCAGCTTTAATTATCAATCAGACGTCTAAGAAGTGGAAAACTGTTGACCCCTACCTGCAGCAGTATCAGACTCACATGGAAGAGCTAGTCAAGCAATTCAGGGAAGTGACATTCCATTATCTACCCAGAGACAGGAATAGGTTCGCTGACGCTTTAGCTACACTGGCTTCTTTGGTCGAAATCCCTCACGGAATGTCTGTAAAACCATTCAGGGTTGGTCGGAGAGAGAACCCCGCTTACTGCTACGAAGCCTACTGCTGCGAGATTCAAGCTGACACCGAGGAAAATAAGGATCCGTGGTACGCACAGATTTATGAGTATCTCAAGAAGGGTGATGTATCTTTTCTAGGAGACGTGAAAGCCAAAAGTTTGCAGGCATTGAAGCGATTGGCCGGACAGTTTGTTCTACTGGATGATACGTTGTACAAAAGGCATTACGATGGTCTCCTATTACTCTGTGTAGATGCGAAACGGGCAGAAATAATCATGGAAGAAGTACACGATGGCTTATGCGGTCCGCACATGAACGCCAGGATGTTGAGACAGAAAATCACACGGTTGGGTTATTATTGGGTCACTATAGAGGCAGACTGCATCCAGTTCGTACGGAAATGTCCCAAATGCCAAATGTGTTCCAATCTGAACCATGTACCCCCTCACGAGTTGTACAACATGGTAACCCCTTGGCCATTTGCGACATGGGGGATTGATGTGATTGGCAAGATTACACCGCCGGGAAGCAATGGGCATTGTTTTGTATTAGTAGCTATCGATTACTTCACCAAGTGGATCGAGGCAAAGTCTTACAAGGTGTTGACTTCCAAGAAGGTGGCACAGTTCATTAAGGAGGACATCATGTGCAGATATGGGGCACCAAATGAGATCATCTCGGACAATGGGTCCCACTTTGGCGGAGATTGTGACAGATTACTGGCAGAATTCAAAATTACCCGGCACAAATCCTCCCCTTATAGGCCTCAGACCAACGGAGCGGTCGAAGCAGCTAACAAGACGATTGAGCAGATTATCAGAAAAACGGCAATTCGAGGTAGAGACTGGTCCGAGAAATTACCGTTGGCACTTTGGGGATATAGAACTTCCGTCCGTACTGCTACAGGTGAAACTCCTTTTGCTCTGACATATGGGATGGAGGCAGTGCTCCCGGTCGAACTGGAAGTCCCGTCTTTGAGGATCTTATTAGAGAATCAAGTAGCAGAAGTTGAATGGCTCCGCAGCCGATACGATCAGTTGGCCACACTGGACGAGCGTAGACTCAAAGCCATGGAACACATCCGAGCCTATCAAAGACGGACAGCAAGGGCTTTCAACAAGAAGGTGCAGCCCTTAGACATTAAGGAAGGAGATTTGGTTTTGAAGCAGCGACTTCCCAATAAGTTCAATCCTCTTGGGAAGTGGGCCCCTACATGGACCGGCCCATATGTGATCAAGAAGATATTTTCGGGTGGAGCAGTTAAGATGGCAGATTTGGATGGCAACGAATTCAAGGAGCCCGTCAACCTCAGCAAGCTCAGACGCTACTATGATTAAGCTCTTCCTCCCCTCTAAAAAAAAAAAATACGCAAAAAGAAGCCCGCTAGATTGAAAACCCGCAAAGGGCGGTCTAGCAATAAAAGAAAGGGTGCGTTCAAAAGCTCGCTAGATTGAAAACCCGTAAAGGGCGGTCTAGGCAAAAGTTAGAGCAAACAAATAAAATAAAAATTGTCCCGCTTCTATCTTCCCTTTCTAAAATTAGTCGTTTGACGAAAATGAACTACGACGACCTGAGCCCCTTGGTTCTCATTGTAAAAGGGGAACGTAGGCAGCCTTAATCGGCGCGGTCCAAAAAATAAATAAAAATCCAGTCTGTTTCTACTAAAGCAATAAACTTTTTCATTCCCACAATCAATGCATGATTACACTTATTTGATGAGTCTAAGCTCGACTATACTAATGACTACATAACTTGCAAAAGAAACTAAAAAATTAAAAGACAAAATAAATAACTAATGTGTCTGCATGTGACTGTGGGTGGATACTCGGACATATAGGTCTACTCCTTGGCACTAGGCCCCTCATCTCCGTCCTTCTTCTTCTTGGCGGCTCGTCGAGTCGGTCTCTTCTTGCTCTCTCTCTTAAAGTAAGGCGAATACTTCTTCTTCAATGGGGGAACCTCCTCGATCGCCTTGCCCTTCAGTTTCCGCTCAATCTTCTTGGGAGGATGCTCTTCCACTTTGTCCGAAGAAGTCTCCAAAGCTTCCCTGTCTCTGAGAAAACGGCTCGAAGATATGTTAGGGATCAATCTCCGTCTCAAGTCATATAAAATCTCCTTCATCGGTCCCAAGTTTTCTTCATACCATGTCAAATAAGCATGCGACAAATGAGTGCTAAGGGTCCGCTGTGCAAGATAAACTCGTGGCATCCCATGAGAACTCCATAAGCTTACCATCAAAACTGAAACACCAACGTCCATTGGAAGAACCTTGGCAGAATCATCAAACTCAGAAGTTCCCCAAGTTTGAGGACGGACCTGCTCCATGCCATATTGCCGAAATACCCGCTCTGCATAGTAAAAAGTGGTGGTCTCAAAAGCTGGTACACGGATCAAGCACTGCCCAAGCTGAAGGCTCCGGATGAAGGAGAGGCCCCAATGTTGTACTCGCCACTGAATCCTGTCCGTATCCACCTCCGCCAAGTACATCTTCCACTCCCGCTCTGATAAGCCGGAAAGCGGATCAATCTTCCTCCTGCAACCGTGAAACCAAGGCTTAACACTCGAAGGGGGAATCTCTAAAACAAAAAGCCGATCCTCAAGCCATGTGGTCAGTAATTTGGCACTACCCCTAGTCATGAGTGGGGCACCCCTAGCTATCTGAGATATACCATGAAGTGTCTCGCCCAAGAGAACCGGAACGATGCTCCTCCCAGAACGGGCCTGATCAACCATATCCAGACATCCACTGGTAGCTACCCCCACATAAGGAGAAAACAGAACCTTGGAAAATAAGCAGAGGGCCAAGCAATCCAAAGCAAAATCCGAGTCAAAGTCATCACCATGAGCAAACCTCCCCGGCAAATCACATATATCTATGTCCACACCCTCAACCAAGCCTCTAGCCACAGCCGTAGGGATGCGCAGAAATTTAGCCACCCTTGTCACCAACGGAACTCGATCCTGAGGAACTGCTATCAAACTGACATCGTCCCCTCCGCACAGAGCAAGAAAATCCTCATAAGTGGGTGTAATCTCGTTGTAGGAAAAGTTGAAGATGTGGTTGGAGTCATCCCAAAAAGCAGCTGCAGCATGTAAAAGATTCCAGTTGGGATGCATGGGCAAAAGGGACCAAATGCACTTTACCCCAAAGCGTTTGTCAAAGGCATGACGAACGGAGCGAGGTACCTTGGATACCCAAACAGCCAAATCACTCTCAAAACTGCTTTGCTTCTCCATTAAAACGGAAGGGTGGGAGTTCATGGTTTATACCCGACAAGAAAAGAACAGAACAGTGCGAAGAAAAGAGGAGAAAGTGTGTTTATACCGTCGCCGGGTGAAGTATTTATATAGGTTTGGTATGGGACTCCGTACAGGAAAAGGACAGCGAGGTTATCCGTGCAGGAAAAGGAGACACAAAGGCCGATCGACCCTTTTTCAAGGAAAACCAGCCGCCTCTCAGCATAAGGCCGATCGGACCTTTAATTTTGGGCCGATCGAACCTTTAATTTAAGTCCGATCGACCCTTTGATTTCTCCAAAAAAGCGGCGCAGCTTCAACAAATTCAAGGATTCTAAGGCTCCACCTTTTGTATTTTGCTACAAAAATAGATAATGTCCTCACTTATTCAGTGCAGTGTACAAAAATAGGTAATGTCCAAAAATAGAAAATGTTCATAAATAGAAAGTACTAACTTTTATATATTAAACCCATAAACTAGTACATAAAACAGTTGCATTGCATCAGTGAGTCAGCATAAAATATAGAGTCTGCATGCTTCTTTTTTCCTAACAGGTACTACAAAATAAACAAAATAAAAAAAAGTCCTAATGACCCCGGCGGGAGGTCGAGGCACGACCGCGTGAAAATCTGGACGTCGAACTACCCTCACCATGGGAGCGCTGTCTCCACTGCGCTGGATCCACGTCCACTGATCTCCGAGATTGGCAGGAAAGTGTCGACACTGCACTCCTCAGCAGACGGGTCAGTATATTGGTCTGCCTCACAGCCCGCACGTAAGACTCCCGGGTAACCTACAAAATCAGGCGCGAGAGTTACACCGTAGTTAAAACATGATGACCAGTACATAAAGAGAAAAAGTAAGAGGCATACCCCGCCGGCACCGCCTGGAGGAAGCTGAGCACCCTCCACCTCATCGGCCTCTGTAGGTGTCAAGTCTACCCTCACCTCCCCGTCGGCCATATGCACAAAGAAGTGGTCGGGAAATGGGGGCATATCAGCAATCTCGGGATGTCCAGCACCCATCGGCTCGGGAATGACCAAATCCTGCTCCCCTATGCCAGCAGCCCCAGCAGCCTCAGCAGTCCGCCTCACCACCTGCGGCGATCTCAGAAAAAGCTCCACAAAATCCACATAGCCCATATCAAGCCGGAACTGATAAGCAGGGACCCCAAGTAGATACTCCGCCCTCCTCGCCAATCGGTTCGGATACCACATGTTCCTGGGAGGATGTTGGGGCGCATAAAGTGGAGCCCATGCATAGTGCTGCCTCGCTACCCGCTCACCCAAGTACATCTCGTCAGCAAGAAGTCCCACCAACAATCTGCGGGAAGCAGTCACATCCCGGACAGCGCCAACCGTCTCCGAGGCCTCAGGAGTCCAAGGGTAAAGCAAAAACTCGGGCCTACTGGGACCATCAAGGACAGCCCTCAAATCGGACTCACGAACCGTCTTTGGGAACCCCTCAATCCGATTCTCCTTCCTCCAGTACCGCAAGACGGGCACATCCCTAGTCTGATCCCGCAAAGTGAACGGCGCGACGCCGAAGATCTCATAGACCCATGCCTGCAAAAGACACGGAAAACAGATATTAATAAAGACAGAAAGACGAGTAACAAGTAAAAGGACAACGAAAATGACAAAAGTCGACATACCTCAAGAACAAACTGAAAGGCATCAAAAGAAGAGGTATTGGACCTCGAAACAGTATCAAGAGCCCGATACAGCTCGGCCAAGCCGGCCCCTCCCCAAGAGATATCCCGCACTAAGCTAAAGTCAGACAAAGCACCCAACAAAGAGAATCGGCATATTGGGCCCGAGTTGGGAAAGAGGGCCACTGAGAAACCATACCAAAGGAATCCTCGGACAAGCGCGTCCAGCCCATACCGCCAACTCTCGTACTGATCAATAGCAGCCGCGACAAGTTTATACAACCTCCCGCATCAACGCCGAAGTTTCGCCGAGCCTAAGCTAGCGCCAAACAAACTGACCGACGAGCCGGGCCCGCATAAAGGGTATCATCAAAGTGGCAATGCTACGTCCGTAAACCTCAATCCAAGAAGGATGGCAAAGTCTCTAGGAGTGATCGTGGCCTCACCCCAACTCAAATGGAAGGTGTGTGTCGTGTCCCACCGTAACTCCCGACACGCCTTCACCACGGCAAGACACTTCCCGGTCCGACCCATCGCCGAGACCATGTCAAAAAAGGGAGCCAACCCCAAGCTCCGTACCCTCTCGCGAGGACCGCCCTCACCACCGGCGTAAGTGCCCACAACTCACCAACCGCTCTAAGGGAGCTACGTCCCTTCATCTTCTTCCCCGCAGTAAACACAAGACAGTACGTGTCATTACTCGCATTTAAAATAATAAACACTTTGCACACGCATGAAATATTCTGTTGTTAAATAAAAATTCTTTACCTTTATCCCGACGCGGGAACGAAGACCGGTAGATCCATGAAAAGCCAAACCCGGATAAAAGTCGGACTGGTTGAACAACAGAAAATGCAGCCTCGAGGGCCGATAATTGCGCGAAGCCCGCCGCCTCCTAGCCTCAACTTCCCCGCCGACGTCACTCCTATTACTCTCCCCGGCGTCGGGATCACCCTCCTCTTCATCATCATCACCGCCGTTACCACCGTCATCACCGCCAAAATGACCGCTGTGTCCGCCACCATTGCCGCCGTGTCCGCCTCCGCTGCCGCCATGCCCACCACTGCTGCCGCCATGCCCGCCACCTCTGCCACCATGGCTGCCACCGCCAACACCGCCGTGACCGCCGCCATGGCTGCCACCATCACCACCTCCATAACCTCCATAGCCACCCTCAAAACCGCCACCCATACTGCCATAACCACCCCCAAAACTACCAGAACCATGGCTGCCCCCGGCACCATGGCCACTAGCTCCAACTCCACCATAGCCAAAGAAGGTGTCACCTACGCCGCCATAAGAACCCAATGAGGGAGCGTCCGGTCGATTGAGCAAAAGTTCCAAAGCGGCCAAATCAGGATTATCCATGGAAGATCCTTCGCAAACTCGGCACAAATCAAGTGGAAGCACAAAAGAAATTTTCCGGCGAGGAGAAGCCTCAGAAAATTCGTAACAGAGAAGAAGAAGGCGTGTTGGAGAAGAAGACAGTCGGCTTTAAAGGCCGATCGGCCGTAAAATCTGGCCAATGGGGTGAAGGGCCGATCGACCCATCATTTTGTGTTTCTTCGGGGCCATTGAACGGTCCAGATCTCATCTTGGCGACGCGGATCCGCGTCAATTGTCCTCAGCCAATCAGAAGGAAGGTCCGATCGGCCCTTCCCCTTCCCCGTCAGACACGCGTCTCCTCGGTCACATCGGTTGACCAAACATTTAATAACCTCCCCCTTTTTCAAAAAATCCCCATTTTTCAAAAAACCCTCCGTTTTCAAAATAAATTCTTTTTATTTTTTAAACTCAAAAATTCTTTTGCTTTATCATTTATAATTATTTCGGGGTGACTCCCGCAAAGTCAAAATTCTATTTTTTCGGGGTGACTCCCACAGAGTCAAATTTCTATTTTTTCGGGGTGACTCCCAGAGAGTCAAATTTCTATTTTTCGGGGTGACTCCCACAGAGTCAAATTTCTATTTTTTCGGGGTGACTCCCGCACAGTCAAATTTCTATTTTTTTTGGGGTGACTCCCGCACAGTCAAATTCCTATTTTTTCGGGGTGACTCCCACAGAGTCAAATTTCTATTTTTCGGGGTAACTCCCACAGAGTCAAATTTCTATTTTTTCGGGGTGACTCCCACAGAGTTAAAATTCCTATTTTCCGGGTAACCCCCTCATAGTCATACTCTCACAATTTTTTTGGGTGACTTTCACACAGTCACGTCTTCGCATTCCAGTGACTTTCACACAGTCACGTCTTCGCAATCCAGTGACTTTCGCGCAGTCACGCATCCTCGGGTGATTCTCGCACAATCGTATCTTTGGCTTGAGACGCTGCACGTCCGCCAATCTCGGGTACTAAACGCCCACTCTTCTGAACTACGACTCGGCTTGATTCCTCTTGGGATACGTAGGTAGCCCGACGTGGGTCCAGCCGCTCGACCTACCTGGTCATCTTTTTGCGACTCAGCTCGAGTCCAACCCTCACATTCGCGAGATCATCGTTTCACCTCCTGAAATCCCTTTTTTTCAGGACGGATCCTATTTCTTTTATCGTCGACCCCACTTGTCTTACAAGAAGCGTCGTCGAGGGGCTACTGTTAGTACCCGGTCCGAAAAAAGGCGTTTTAAATGTCTGGCCCGGTTAATTAAAACAAAACCCTAAAAAGAATCCCTTTGTTCTGTCAATTCCGCCGTCGGCTGCATGCGTGGAAAGTACGCCAGAATATTGTGCCGATCGGCCCTTTCCCTGTTGAATGGCCGATCGAACCTTTATTATTGTGCCGATCGAACCTTTATTATTGTGCCGATCGAACCTAAGATCCTTGTGCCGATCGACCATTTATTTTGTGCCGATCGACCCTTATATTTAGGGTCGATCGACCCTTCAGCTGGCCCAGCCCAAGTACCGAAGCACTATAAATAGGGGTGCCCGATTACAGTTTCCGCACACAATTTCTTCGGGAGAAACGAGATTACACTTGTTTTACCCGTATTTCTTCCCACTCTCTTCGAATCACCCTAGATTCGATCCTAAAGTCTTGCTACAATTGGTAAGGCTATTTTTAATATTTTTGTTCTCTATTATTATTATTATTATTGTCATATTATAATAATATTTGCATGCTTATTATATTTTAATTGCGCCTTTATGCTAGATTTAGGACTATTTTAATATATTTTAATATGCATAGCCGAGGATGATCTAAGGTTTCGCCCAAAGAAACCCAATGGATCTAGGAACTATTTCTTACTTTCCACCTTAGTTATAATTGTCCCATGGTCAACAATCCCCCAAGGATGAACGTTGATTAGTGCACCTTCCGAGGGCCTAAATCAAAGGTTCTAGGGTGTGATCATAACTAATTCTTTCTCTCCCCTCCTCCTTATGCATGATCCCGCTTCTTCTATCTATTCCTGTAAACACCGCACACAACCAACACCCCATATGCTAGAAAGACCGATTCGTCGGGCAATAGGAGTGATAGCATTTCTTCTTCTGTTGTAACTTGACCCCCGAACCCAATTAACTGTTTAGCCTTTTTTCAAAGCTTTGGGCTATATCAAAGTGGCGTGGCGACTCTCAAAATTAAACTAATATTTTTAATATGGTTTAAAGCGAGTGTCACTAAATGAATATCCCATTTCGATTCGACATTACATGATTAATTATTTCAAACTTCCGAATGCGCGTTGCATCGGGACGGGGTATTCACAATACCGCAAGTGCACGGTGTTGATGTAGTATTAAAATGGCAAATGCTGGTATATACCACGAGTACAATGTTAATATGGATTAATACTTGCTTTTAAATAGGAACTATGAATAAAAAAATGGATTGGGGGAGAAAATTGTTTTGTTGATTATTTAGAAATGAATGCAAACCACTCTTTTAAATTGAACTCTTTATAATGAAAGAAATTATCGGGATTGAGATTCAAATAACATGTATTTATCAACAATTAATCATGCTTTATATAAAGGTTTCATAAAAAATCAAGGATGATACGCTATTCGTGCTACCTTCTCATGATCAAACAATATAGCACATGTATTTTAAGA